>JAQQPU010001438.1:20404-52459 GCA_029168905.1 Artemia sp. Kazakhstan ARC1039 | reverse complement strand
CTATAAAAGAATCTATAAAAATAGAAGTAGTAGGTACTAGTGTCAAAAAGGAAAATCACGTTCGTCATCAAGCGTCTGTGTTTTAGCCCGCCTAATCTGCTCCATGCTTGTCTCTTAAGGTAAATTTAAACATAAGGGGGGGGGGTTAAAGAAAGCACATTTTTTTCGTCAGTAAGCCTACTAGCTTTATGTTAACTAGCCTACCTAATCTACCAAGATTTTCACAAGCTATAATGTGCCTCTGTGCAGACTACATTTTAACCTAAAATAATTGTTGAAAATAAAAAAGATGATTGATTACCACTTAGCTAGGCTCTGACTAAGCGCTACAAAAATTGCTTGTGAAAAATGTGGTACTTGTCTAGAATCTGGTAAGTGCTCGATGAAAGACTGCGTCGAAATCTCAAAGCTTCTATTGATAAACAGGTTTGTGAGGTCTAGCCCACTCCGTGACAAAGATTTAAACTTTAGCTTTTGGGGTTTAGAGGAATTAAAAGGTAGTTAGGCTAGGTTACGTATTGGATATGCTGTGCTTCATCCCTCTCTCCTATTGTGCAAATATATAGCCCAAACTTGTTCATAAACTATTATATTTTAATTGAAATGATCAAATGCTTTTTATTATTTCTAAACATCCGTTCTCCTCTGCTTAAGATATCGTCTTGCTACACGATTTTTTTTAACTTCTAGCTGAAGCGTGGCGAAGCTATTTTTTCACTTCGGAAGGCCTTTTTGTGACTCGGCGAAGGAATTTTCGAAGGGCGAGGCAATATTCTCGCTCTCTCAGAACAGAACTAAGCTTTATTGAGAAAATTCAGTTTTAATGATTAATTATATCATTTATAAAACTTTCTTGTATATTTTAACTTATTTAATGAACTCGTCAGACACTACAATGTCAGTGATGCTATTGCCTTTTAAACGATATCTTTCAATGTTAAATCAGTGACGAACCAACTCTCTGTTTTCCTTTCTTATCTGTACTATAAACATCAAATTATCATGTATATTTCATAACGCCATATCAACATCCAGCCAAGCCGAAGCTATCATAAGGCCGTGTTTTCATAATGGCCTTTTAAGGCAAATTCGCCCGTGTTTTTTACCTTTTCGGGCAGCCCCGGTCCCTATTAATGCTTTTTAAGGCTCAAAAAGGCAAATCAGGCAGATTTCAAGTGGTTTTTCAGAAAAGTCTGTTTTTCGATGAACGAAAAGCTGTTTTTACTCGGCCGACTTCTCCTGAAAAAGCCATAATGAAGACAAGGCTTAACTCAAAAGCCATGCAGGAGCTCCACACTCCTATTTGTGGCAAATTATGGCTAAATTTAGTTGATGAGTTTTGAAATTCACTAATAAACTATCCAGACCAAAGAAAACTGTCCAGGAGACTCAATTAAATAATTATCCTAACTGATTGTTTTACCTTTTCCCTTCAATATTGGTAGTAGGAAGGCCTACAGATCTTCGTAAAAACGCCTCAATGTTCACTATTTTCCTTCCAAAAGATTTGATTGAATTTATTTAGTTTTTTTCATATCCCACTTTCCCCCAACTAGTTACATCTAAATCTCTTGGTTTCACTTATTTCCTCTATTTAGCTTCTAGAGGTAACTCATTATGATCCCAGGATATATATGCATTTCCATTCTTTTCTTATCTTTGTTCCCGTTTCTAATTAAAGAAGTTCATCCTATTTGACGTTTTTTTCATAGTTTTGTGTAATTAACATTGATTGAAAAATCAATATGAAAACAAAATGAAATCCTATTCTTTCCTGAGACTAGTTCTTATATATTTCGAATCATAAACATTTCTGTCAATTGAGAAATTAAACCGGATTTTCAGCCAATCAGTGGCAACTCTATAGCGTTGTCTATAGTAAAGGCCATACAGCTCCAATGTTTTATTATTTATTTATTTTTTCCCAGAGGCACTTCATATGGAAGGGGTCTTCGCAGAAACTTCAAAGGGGGCTCATTCGATTGGAAATTGAGAGTTGTAGTGCCCTTTTAATAGTCGAAAGTGATTGGAGGGCAACTAGCCCCCCCCACGCCTATCATTCTTCCAAACACATCCAATAAAAAATTTTGTATAGCCATTTTGTTCAGCGTAGTCGATTTCCAGATACTAAACATGTTTTTGAGGAGGAGACTCCCCCACATCCCTCAGGGCAAGGGTTTTAAGTTATGCCCTGGGGGCATATAAGGTTTTATAGAAGGCGTTGTCGTAGAAACTTCAAAAAGGCTCATTCGATTGGAAATTCAAGGGACTAGTGCCCTTTTTAATAGTCAAAAGTGATTGGAGGGCAAATATCCACGCTTATCATTTCTCCAAACACATCTAAATAAAATTTTGAGATAGCCATTTTGTTCAGCATAGTTGATTTGCAGATAGAAAATATGTTTTTGAGGAGGACATTCTCTCAAAACCCTCAGGGCAAGGGTTTTAAGTTATGGCCTGGGGGCATATAATGTTTTTATAGAAGGCGTTGTCGTAGAAACTTCAAAAAGGCTCATTCGATTGGAAATTCAAAGGACTAGTGCCCTTTTCAATAGTCGACAGTGATTGGAGGGCAACTAGCCCCCCCCCCCACGCCCCATCATTCCCCCAAACACGTCCAATCAAAATTTTGAGATAGCCATTTTGTTCAGCGTAGTTGATTTCCAGATAGAAAATATGTTTTGGGGAGGACACTCCCCCACATCCCTCAGGGCAAGGGTTTTAAGTTATGCCCTAGGGGCATATAAGATTTTTATAGAAGGTGTTGTCGTAGAAAATTCAAAAAAGGCTCATTCGATTGGAAATTCAAAGGGCTAGTGTCTGCTTTAATAGTCAAAAGTGATTGGAGGGGAACTAGCCCCCTGTCCCCACGCAAATCATTCTCCCAACCGCATCCAATCAAAATTTTGAGATAGCTGTTTTATTCAGCGTAGTTGATTTCCAGATAGAAAATACGTTTTTGAGGAGGACATTCCCTCACAATCCTCTGGGCAAGGGTTTTAAGTTATGCCCTGGGGGCATTTAAGGTTTTTATAGAAGGCGTTGTCGTAGAAACTTCAAAAAAAGGTTCATTCGATTGGAAATTCAAAGGGCTAGTGCCCTTTTTAATAGTCGAAAGTGATTGGAGGGCAACTAGCCCCCTCCCATGCCCATCATTCCTCCAAACACATCCAATCAAAATTTTGATATAGCCGTTTTGTTTAGCGTAGTTGATTTCCAGATATAAAATATGTTTTTGAGGAGGACACTCCCCAACAACCCTCAGGGCAAGGGTTTTAAGTTATTCAATGGGGGCATATAAGGTTTTATAGAAGGCGTTGTCGTAGAAACTTCAAAAAAGGCTCATTCAATTTTAAATTCAAAGGGCTGGTGCCCTTTTTAATAGTCGACAGTGATTGGAGGGCAACTAACCCCCCTCTCACGCCCACCTTTTCCCCAAACACATCCAATCAAAATTTTGAGATAGCCATTTTATTAAACGTAGTTTTAAGTTCTGGAAATTAGGTCTTTGAGGATGACAACTCCCCCACAGCCCTCAGGGCAAGGGTTGTAAGTTATGTCATGGGGGCATATAAGGTTTTGTATAGACAACGTTGTCGTAGAAACTTCAGAAAGGGCTCATTCGATTGGAAATTTAAATGGCTAGTTCCATTTTTAATAGTCGAAAGTGATTGTAAGATAACTGACACCCCTTCCACGCCCACCATCTCCCCAAGCACATCCAATCAAAATTTTGATATAGCCATTTTGTTCAACGTAGTTGAAAGCTCTGAAAATTACATGTTTGAGCAGGACACTCCCCCCACAGTCTTCAGGGGCAAGGGTTATAAGTAATGCCCTGGGGCATATATGTTTTCTTATGGAAGGAATGCTCGTATAAACTTCAGAGAGGGCTCATTTGATTGGAAATTGAAAGTTCTAGTTCACTTTTTAAGCGTCAAAAGATATTTGAGGGTAACCAGCTCCCCCCCCCCAAACCCTCTTTTCTCAAATGCATCCAATAAAAATTTAAGATAGCTATTTTGTTAAAAATAGTTCTAAGATCATATAACAAAAATTCCGGTGTCGACACAACCCACCAGGGTCCAGGGGCAGGCGTTGTAAGTTATGCCCTGGTGGCATATATGGGTCTTATAAAAGGGATGCTAGTATTAACTACAAAGAGGGATCATTTGATTGGAAATTGAAAGTTCTAGTTCACTTTTTAAGATTCAAAAGAGATTGGACGGCACCTAGCCCTCCTCCCTCCACACCCATTTTCCTCAAGCCCATCAGATAAGAACTTTGAGATAGCTTTTTTAAAAATAGTTCAAAGACTATATAACGAAAACTCAAGGGTCAACACAACCCCCCAGGGCCCGAGGGCAGGTGTTATAAGTTATCTTTGGGGGAATATATGGTTCTTATTGAAGGGATGCACGTAAAATATTCAGAGATGGTTCATTTGATTGGAAATTGAAAGTTCTAGTTCAGTTTTTTACAGTCCAAAGAGATTGGAGGGCAACTAGCCCCACCAAGCCCCTTTTTCCCCAAATGCATCCAGTAAAAGTTTTGAGATAGCCATTAAGTTAAAAATTGCTCAAAAGTCAGATAACAAAAACTCAGGTGTCGTCACAACCCCCCAGGGCCCGGGGGAAGGCGTTGAAAGTTATGCCCTGGGCATACATTGTTCGTATGAAAGGGATGCTCGTATAAACTTCAGAGAGGGCTCATTTGATTGGGCATTGAAAGTTCGAGCTCACTTTTTAATAGTCAAAAGAGATCCGAGGGCAGCTAGCCCCCCCCCATCCCACGCCTTCTTTTTCAAAACCCATCTGATGAAAATTTTGAGATACACATTTTGTTAAAAATAGTTCAAAGGTCGGATAAGAAAAAATCCAGTGTCAATAGAACCCCCCGGGGCACAAGGGAAGGCGTTCTAAATTATGCCTCAAAGGCATATATGGTTCTTATGAAAGGAATGCTCATATAAAATTCATAGAAGGCTCATTTGATTGGGAATTGAAAGTTCTAGTTCACTTTTTAAGAGTCAAGAGAGGTATTCTAGCCCTCCCCCACGCTCTTTTTCTCCAAGCCCGTCCGCTACAAATTTTGAGATAGCCAGTGTTTTAGAAATTGTTCAAAAATCAGATTACAAAAACGCCCTCCAGAGCCCGGGGGATAGACGTTGTAAGTGTTGTCCTGGGGGCGTATACGGTTCTTATGAAAAGGATGCTCGTATAAACTTCTTAGGGGGCTCATTTGATTGGAAATTGAAAGTTCTAGTTCAATTTTTAAGATTCAAAAGATATCCGAGAGCAACTAGCCCCCCCCCACACCCTTTTTTCAGCGTTATAAGTAATGCCCTAGGGGCATTATAGTTTTTATGGAAGGGATGCTCGTATAAACTTCGGAGAGGACTCGTTTGATTGGAAATTGAAAGTTCTTGTTCACTTTTTAAGAGTCAAAAGAGATCGGAGGGCAACTAGTCTCCCCCCCTCCTCCACGCCCTAAATGCATCAGATAAAAATTTTGAGATAGACATTTTGCTAAAAATAGTTCAAAGTTCTGATAACAAAAAACTCCATTGTCGACACAGCCCCCCCAGGGCCGGGGCAGGCGTTGTAAGTATTGCTCTTGGGGACATATATGGTTCTTATGGAAGGTATGCTTTTATAAAGTTCAGAGAGGGTTCATTTAAATGGAAATTAAAAGTTGTAGTTCATTTTCACAGAGTGAAAAAAGATCGGAGAGCAACTAGCCCCTCCCGCCCTCCACGCCTTTGGGTGTATTGGATGGACAAACTTATCCGATAAAAATTTCAGGTGTCCATTTTGTTAAAAATAATTCAACCATCAGATATTAAAACTCCAGGGTCGACACAACCCCCAGGGCCCAGGGACAGGCGTTGTAAGTTATACTCTGGGGATATATATGGTTCTTATAAAAGGAATACTCGTATAAACTTCAGAGAGGGCTCATTTGATTGAAAATAGAAAGTTCTAGTTCACTTTTAAATAGTGAAAAGACACTGAAGCTTAATCTAGTCCCCCATGCCCTTTTTCCCCAAACCCATCCGATAAAAGTTTTGATATAGCAATTTTGGGAATCATAGTTCAAACATCAGATAATAAAAAGTCCGAGGTTGACACAAACCCATTTTTTCACTTTGATATTTTACTTTGATATCAGTTTTGATACTTTGATGAATATTTGATTTTTTTTTTAAGTCTGATTTTTAAATAAGAAATTTTTAAAAGCTTGAAATTTTTGCAATCGAAAACTAACAAAAATTAATTAAAAAAAAAACTTTCCGAAAAATAAGTTTTTCAAAGAAAAGTAAATTCTATTTTAAACTTAAGCTCTGCAAATACAAATACCTTTTAAAATTCAAACTCAAAACGACCAGAAACTACTAATAAAGAATAAATGAAACCCAAATCGATCAGAAATTAAATAAACAATCATAGCAAAAACATACAACAAGTAATAATACAAATGAATAAATAGATCTTAAAGCGAGTAATGCTTAGATTGAATATGAAAATCAAGCTTAAAACGAAAAAAAATATTTTCCTATTGAAGTATTAATGGAACTTAACGAACAGAAATTAAATAAACAATCAATGCAAACAAACAAACAATAGATACTAATGTAAATTAATACATAAATCTTAAAACGAGTAAAACTTAAATTGAATATGCAAATCAAGCGGGGAACGAACAAAAATCCCCACAAACAAGAGCTTGGGTATGACCTTCTTCTCTCACTGTAAAAGCCTAAAATCTACTGCGTCATTGGCGCTTTACTGAAAACTATGTGCGTCTTGAACAGTCTTGGAAAGTATTAGTGCTTTACAGAAAACCAATTTTATGACAAATATTTTCTTTTGTACTTCATATTGAATATAAACATTAAAATTATTGTAACATTTTGAACTGATGAGCTTTCAGCAATTAATATCATTATACATCAAATAGTCAGATTAATTTATTAGCTTTTTTTAGCTCTTTTAATTTATTAGCTATCGCGTGTTTACCGCTTTCTTAACCAGTGCCAAAATTAATTTTGAGAATTAAACAAAACTTTTCCTATCAATGTCAATTACCTTTACTCCCATTACTAAAACTTATTTTGGTACTTATCGGTTATATAATAAACACTCGAGAAGTGAAGTTTAATTAATACTAATAAAATAAAACAAAATAAGAAGAAAATACAAAGTAACAAAATTATGAAAACTATGGAAAAATTATGGAAGGGGGGTTGCCCAGAGCGCAGTATATGAAATACGTAACTTAACCTAGGTACCTTTTTTGCACCTCAACCCCAAAAAACCTATTTATGAATATTGTTCACGGATTGAGAAACCCCTTTCTGCCTAGCGAGCAAAAGGAATTGTCTTGTTAAAGAAGTTACTTGACTAGTTTTTGTCTCATGAGTGCGTCATAAATTCTCGAGTGTTTATTATGTAACCGATCAGTACCCTTAATTTTAACTAAGACTAATAATAATCTCCATGTTCTAAAAACCTGATTGACTCTTTTGCGAGCCAATCATATTAAGCCAGCAAAGTGAACGGAAAATAAGACATTCTGTACAGGAAAACTTCCTATTTCTCGGTAGCCCAAATTAGTGCTGAAATTTGTAAAGAAACAGCAAATACAATGTTCAATATTTATTTGTAGGCATGGGCGTGTCAGAGATTTAAAGCCTCTTCAATCTTGTAAAATTTCGAAGTTATGAAGCGTAGATACACTTTTCTAACAAGAGCTTATAGGCCTTGAAAACTACCTCTCTCCCATATCCACTAATAGCAAGGGCATAGTCAAAAGCCCTATCCACTTTTTAGAATTTGAAACATATGATGTGTATGATAGACTTTTATGAAAAACTTCCTATTTCTCTGTGGCCCAAATTAGTGCTGAAATTTATAATGAAAGAGCAAATACAATTTTCCATATTTATTTGTAGTCATGGGTGTGTCAGAGAGCAGTTTAAAGCCTCTTCAATCTTTTAAAATTTTGAAGTTATGAGGCGTAGATACACTCTTCTAACAAATGCTTATAGGCCTTGAAAACTACCCCTCCCTCATATCCATTGACAAACAAAGGCATAGTCAAAAGCCCCGTCCACCTTTTAGAATTTGAAACATATGATGTGTGTGACAGACTGTTATTAAAGACTTATGCTAGTTTAAAAAACTCCCGCCTTCACTCCAAGAAAAATTATTGTTGGCTTGAAAGATAATATGAAAAATATGGGAAGATAAAAGTATGATTTTCTCAATCCCCCATGCAGTTACGTTTCTAGTTTCACGCAGGCAACTTCACTAAAAAAAGTAAGAAACATCATATACCTATTTTTGCTGTATGGCCTTTAATCAGTGGACAAATGTTTTGGATGTCAAGACCTGATATCAGTGCTTAGGTCCATCAAAGAGACAAGGAGGCCTTTTACATCAGTAGATTTTCTCCAATGACAATGACAATGAATTTCTCCAAATGACAATTTTTGTCTCTTTTCCAATTCTGTTGGTCACCTGAAGACTATGTTCTTCACATGCTACTGAACATAGCCTGGATTTCAAATGCTAATGACTTACAGTTTGGGATTTTGGAAAAACTTTAATAAGGTGAAAAATTAATTCCTTTCTTGTATCCCATGTCGACTTTACATATTGAAAAGTGATACGACTTCAAAAGAAAAATTCAGATGTCATTAGCTGCTTGATGTAGGACCTTTGAGATGGATAAATACTGGTGAGACCTTGTATTTTATCCCACCCCTTCCTTCCTAATTGTTCTTATAATATCATGTTGCATTGTATTTGTTCTGTGGATGAAGGAATCTTTTAAAAGGTCTCTACATCACTTTTTCAAGATGGCTCAAGGATGTGAAAGTAGTCATATGTTTTACGATAAAACGCAATGTAAGATATTATCATATACATCATATGTAAGATAGAAACTTTAGTCAAATACAGTTTTGTTCCATCCAGTGTAAATTCTCATTCACTTCAGGATTACTTTTGCAGATGATGTTCCAAAAATCTATCAAATGTGAAAAGTTCACTGGCTGAAATCTCATAGGGATTCGAAGAAATCTTGAACAAACATTGGAGATTATTAAGTTGATAAATTTACTTAATATCGACTCTAATTTTAAGGTTTCTAGAATAAATTCGGTGTCTTAGATACAAGTTAGTCTAGGCTTCTCGTTATTGTGGTAGCTAAGAAAACTGCATATTAAATATAGTCAAATTAAAAGACAAATGAAACTATTTAGTCAAATTTTTCTTTAAATAGAAAATAAAATTAATTGCCAAAGTCTATGTTTTATATTATATCATAGCCGACAATTAGCCTAGCCACGTTAATTATATGATCCTGATCCAGAGTGGATCTTATACAATTCATGATGAGCTAAATCTTGCTGAATAATCTTTCTGGTGATTTTATTGGTAATTCTATCGTAAAGGACATCCTTAAACTGATACTGATACTAAGAACTTTACCCTGGACATATTAGACACAACTTTTACTGTATACACAACATTTTCTTTCAATATTTGTAATGTGAACCGTTGTTATTTATTTATTTATTTCCTCAACAATATCTTTTACTTTTCCATTCTACACAATACTTGAATTCTGGTTTTTTGTTTCAGTGTACAATACAATACTGAATAGCTGTTTTGTGTTTCAGTTCCTCTTCTGGAGATTGTTTTGCTATACTAAAATTAAGCCCTCCAATAGCATCGTCCAATGCTACACAAAATAGCTGCTGTCAGAAGTGGAATTCCTCAAATGGCTTATCAGGATATTTCCTTTCATTTGGATTTTGTTCATTTGCATCTTTATTTCTCTTTTTGAATATCTCAGAGAAATGGTAGTTTTGAAAGAAAGGTTTCTGGGCTTTTATCTTTCTAATCTATATTCGCATAACTACTTGAAACGTTGCGTTGTAAAACTCCAGTATCCCTTACTCCACAATGGATATTTTATGGATCCATAGATCTTGTATCTAGGTTTTGGAGAGATGTTCAGCGAGAGCTGGACCTCAAAAACCAACTTGACCCCTGTAATCTTCTTTCCAAATTCTTTTGATCTCTCAACTGGTCTCAGTTGAGAGATCTGTGGTCCCAGTGATAGCGAAAAAATCACTGGTCCAGTGATAGCGAAAAAATCAATATTATGGCTTACTAATATTGCTCACCCTTGTGTTTTTTTCAATTTTGAAAAATTCAATTTTTCACATTCAATTTTGGGTCATTTGAAGTAGGAGATTTATTTTGAAATGAATTTAGTAGTATCACAACTGCATAAATTAGATCTGCCACAATCTCCAAGAGAGAATAAAGCAGTAGAATGCTGTTCTTTTTTCACGTTCTTTGACATTAGCTCGGTTATATATGACAGTAGTTGTTCTTGTTGACCTGAGAGACTAGTGTTCACATCAGCAGCTTAAAACTCTGTCTTCGGCCCTTGTCTTCGAGCAATTCCAATGCGCGACCTCATTGTGGCGGAACCTAGGATCTGCCTCTTATATAACCTAGATAAGATGCATCTTATCTAATCGGATCTTATTTAACCTATGATCTGCAAGTTTAAAACCTGCAGAGGGGGCTTCAGGACTGGGATCGCTACAGTGAAATAAATTACCCATAAACATTTGGGAACCAGTGTGATATTTAGCACCATGGTAAGCCAAGTGTGCATGCTACTTCTGCATAGTTGTATTTGCTGACATGTTTACAGCATTGTCGTATAGTTGTGCCTTACAATCAGAAAGTGGAATAACAAGGCTTTTCAATGTATCAATTGCAGTTTCGGCAGTTTCTGATCATGCTTTGTCCCTACAATCTACAAACTTCAGAAAATTTATGGCAAATTTTGATAAGCAAAAATGATATATTTCTGGAAAGCGGAATGAATAGGCGTTGAATCTGTTCTTGTTGCATAATGCTTTTCAGACTGTTTTTTTTAACAGTCTACTGGTTAACAAGATAAGAACATTAGCCAATTATTTTGTTACGGGACTTGTTAGAGAGGTAATCTAATTACACTCTTCCAACATTCTTTTTTTGCGATCCTTCTTTCTTTGCACGTGTCCTTTTAGAATTTGGTCCCATAGGGAAAGAAGCTCTATCTGACTTATTAAGTTTCCATTAATTTAGTCTCTGGGTCCACTTCCATAGAGTTCATGCGCCAATTTTGGCTTCTAGCCAAAAACAGAGCGAAAATCTGACAACAATCTGGTAACTCGCATTTTCCCTTGTTTTACCCTATAGTGTATGTGAAGATGAAAACTTGTCTTAAAATGTCTTTTCTCGTTTCTGTTATAATGCATAGGCGGCTCTTTCAGCCCTCGTTTTTAATTTAACTTTTTGAAGTTATTTTATCCCAACTCTTGTTATTGTTATCAGGTCTTTTCCATTTTATTTTTCAATGGGTATACCCTCACTGAAGACACCAAAGTAATGATCATGAGGAAATATCCAATTGTTTAGTAAAACATTTAATTACTGACTGTCCTAGTTTCCTTTTTGTTTCAATTGGGCCATGGAAAATGGCCGAAATAATTATCAGAAGGTTTCCCATTCAGATATGTGATTGCAAATGAATGCTTCTTTAGCTTTTGAGGCAGCTAATCTACTCTTCAAAGAGCTCAGGAAATTAAAGCCAAGCTATCCTAAGAAAAAAGATAGGTGTACCACCAAGACATTGTAACATCTACATTATTTTTATTAATTGGTATTTTTAGAAGATTCTCAATACCTTCTTGCAATGACTTATGACTTTTGAATTCAAACTAAGCTAGGTACCATTCCCTATGTCTATATCCCTTTTCATCTTTGGAACCCTGTCACATAATTTTTGCTACCATATAGTTCTGCGTTAGTTTATTTGAGTTTCATGCCGTCTGGAAATTCATCAGAAAATAATGCAAATATTTGGACCAAGGCCATGTCTTAGCATTTTTCAGAGTAAAAAGAAGAAAAATCTGAAAGAATATACGCAGAATGAACAAAGAAGTGTTTCCTAAATAAAAATAAAATCAAGAGCCACCCAATTACATCAACTAAAAAAAGCAAAATATGAGGAGATTTTAGGAGGGTTCTATAGGTCTTTCCTTTGGCTTTTGATGGTATAAACTCTTGGAGATCTCTTTCAGCTTCGAGCCAGCAATAAAAACAAAAATAACTTATGTTTCCCCATTTTGATTTTAGAAACTGATATTTATCCCCCCCCCAATAATTTTGATGACCCTTTTATCGTGAACCAGCTACAGTTGTTCCCTCGATGCTTGTATGTGCAATATTTGCATGAGTGTAAAGGATGCCTGCTATGTCAATAGGCCTACTGCCAGCTAGTTCATTTTATATTTTAAAAATTTTATTTTTTCATATATATATACTCCGTATGTACATACTAATTTTCTTTAAGTATATAGTTTTGTATATAATTATGTATATTGTTTAACTCTGAGAGATCTATAAATACTCTCAGATTAGTCATTAAACCTATTTGGTCTATATTCGACAGATACGGGCCGATTCCCCCGCAGTCTAGTATAGAAACTTCAATCGTCGTTTATAAAGTATGACTTTTGACGGAGCCCAATTTAGTTCTTATTCCCTCAATTTAGTTGAGAATAGGATCACATCAGTTAAAATGTCTCACCATGTTAAAGAACTGGCTCGTACGCTTCTTAATCTACCTGTCTGCAGTACAAACTAGCCTGACCATCCAAATTTCTGGTAGCTGACGGAGGGTTTTTAAGGGTTAACTTCAAGCAACTTCAAACTTGACAGTAAAAAAATCGTAATCCCTCAATTGCATTTTCCCCAGAACCATAAGCTTAAAACAATCTTTTTTAATAAACTATCTTTGTCCGAATTGATAATCGTTTTTCATTCTTAGCAACATCCTCAATCCCTTTTGAGCTTACGCCAACTGTGGGAGCATTGATTGGGCTATGTGGCACCATTTTCGTTTTGGCAGCCATCACTTTAGCGGCTGTTCTGGCAAGGGCAACCAAAAAACCAAAGCGGAAAGGCCATCCACCAAACAACCTTAGCAAGGAGGAAGAAATTGACCCAGAAATGATGAAGAACATTAGCGAAGGGAATGAAAGAGGTAAGTCGTAAATATGACGTTTATAATCTTTTTGAAATAGATAGCTGAATTAAAGCCCGGAAAATGAATAAGGCGTCGAATCGACGCTTGAGTTACAGTGTCTTTTTTTCAAAGGGTGAGGAAGCAAGGTTTTTGCCTAATCTTATGGCACCTGGAATTGAACCCTGTTTCTTGTCTTTCGAAGCAGAGTATCAATCCGCTGTTCCACCACATAAAATCCGGAAAATATATTGAAAGAGTATTTTCTGTAAATGTTATCATTCTAGAGAAAGTAAAATACTTAAATAGTCTTTTTTTAAGCCGTAAATATGGTGTTTAGAATATTTTTGAAAAAGATAGATGGTTTAAAACCCAGAAAAGTAATAAAAGGATAAAGACCCTCCAGAGCTATTGATGGCGCGTAAGGCGTCGAATCGACCTTTAAGTTGCTGGGCCATTTTTTACAGGGAAAGGTAGCAGGCTTGTCACATCACCTTGCGGCAACTGGAATCGAACCCCATTCCCTGTCTTGCCAAGCAGAGGATAGATCTACTGTACTACCACAGAGAATCTGGAAAATATACTGACGTATTTTTTCTGAAAGTTATCATTTTAAAGGAAATAAAAGACTTTCTTGTGTTAAACTGTTCTTTGCATTATTAACTAATCACGTACCACCCTTTTGCGCCCCAGACAGCTGAAGGATGTACAACAGATCTTATCCAACCTAAATCTTGATAGAGTGTACGATAAATAATCAAATTGTGGAGCAAATTAGAAATATGATTTGGGGTACTAGAATATGTAATTTAAAATGAACTATTTACACTGAAATTAAATAAGCAATCAGAATGCTTCCACCACTGGCCGTTTTAGAGCAAAGGAAAAACATAATTCTGTTTGCTTTTACTTTTTGAAATTCAGGGACTTTGGATTTAAGAAAGAAAATACTCAATTATAGAGGAAAGTTGTTTCTTATGCATATGTATATATACTAATTTAAAAAATGTAATCAAATTTTTCTAGTGCACAGAAATGGTTTCTAATTGCTCATGATATTCAAATTATAAAAGAAGCAAGAATCAGCTAAATATTCTTTTTAATATTTGGCTGATACAAAAAACCTATTTTTTAAAATCTAGTGGGGGGAGGAGGCAATTTTGTTGTTTTCTCTATTTCTCAAGTGAAAATACAAAAAAGGTACTTTTCAAAATATTGGGGAGGGGAGCTAGAGTCTAAGGGGATAGAAATTCTCTCCCTCCCACTGGGCACCCCTGAAAGAAAATGGACGCGAGAAAACAGAAGTACGTACTTCTTAAATGTGGATTAGATTTACAGTAAAAAAGGGGGAGGTGAAGTTGAAGTTTGACTTTAGAAATTCATATTTAATGGATTCAAACGTCAACTCACAGTTTTTATGAAGTTAATTGTTATGTATTCATACGTAGACCAAACATATTGTATTAAAACTCAGTTTCCTTTTCAGGTGACCTAGTTCCTCATATAACTGAAAATCCCTTAAATGTTCTATCTGGAACAATTGTTGGAATCAGAAGTGGTGACACATCGACTATTCGCAAATGTTCGACTCTACCAAGAAATGATGTGGTTCTACGAAGTAATCTTAGACATCCTCCTATTAAATCTGTCTCCTTTTCTTGTAAACCACCGGTATGTCTTTGTTGTTTTATCGCCCTCCTCTCATCCTTTCTATCTATCTTACTCAATCTCTCTCTTTAAATCTCTATCTCTCCCTGTCTCTCTTTCTCCCCCCTTTCACTTTCTCTGTATTTTTATTTCACTCCCACCCTCTCTCTCTCCCCCTGTCTCTCTTTTCTTTTTTTCTGTCTTACTTGTTCACTCTCTAACTTTTTTCGTTCTTTGTTTTTTTTTTATGTCTACTCTACCAACACTTGTGAACACCGATTTGATTATCCGGAAACTTCTTTCTTACTAGCATACCCGCTAACACGAATCAGCTTTGAAATTTACAAAAAAAATTTATCATATCTATAAACTACTGAAGGATGTTATCAACTCCGCCGCTGTGTAATCCTAGAACAATGTGACTTGCCAGATAATCTAATTCATTGCCGGAAACATTCCTGGAACTTATTTTCCGAATCACTGAGCATAATCTTTTTCTTGGTGCGTTGGAAAACAAACTAGTCATCATATTTAAGTTTTTTTTTCTAAATCGCGCCTCCTTTTCTATCATTGGTGCTAACTTCTTTACTTTCCAAACTAATAGTTCTATTTATTGACCACACAAAAACATTCTTTAACTTTATTCTATTTAAAAACAATGTTTTTTCTTTATTCTATTTTATTCTTTCTTTTTTATTCTTTATTCTTTTTATTCTTTATTCTTTTTATTCTTTTATTCTTTCTTATTTTATTCTTTATTTTATTTTATTATTTTATTTATTCTATTTTATTCTTTATTCTATTTAAAACAATGGTTGAATCTTGTCAGCAAATAATGATTTAAATTTTGAGACATTTTACCACCAAATGCACAGATAAAAAATCTTCCTAGTTGTTTTGCAGGGTGCCATTTTGTCGTAAGGCACCCCTACCACTGTGGCACCATATTCACCAAAATTTTTCGTAGATTCACAAAAAAATAAGGGGGCTGGTTTACTTGCATCGAATGGAGGAATTATGCGTGCCAGAAGGGTCCACAAGGAAGACACAATCTTGGAAGACCTAGGCAGAGATGGATTAATAACTTTGGAAGTGACCTCTTATTGTTTAAACAAGTATACTACCCGGCATTAAATAGGATCCATTAACATTCTAAAGGGATGACCCCAAGCAGTGGTACAGTTAGGAGGGCGTAAGGGGGGAAGGCTCTTTCCGGGTGCCATATCTGAGGTGGCATCAAACGAAGTTTCTTATACTTGTATTGTGGTAGCAATGGCGTCGTTTTTTTGGGGGAGACTAGGGGGCGGCAGCCCCTTCTCTCCCAATAATTTAGAAATTAATTGTTATATAGCCTATGCCCCTTGAACCTCCAGATGAGGACCCCTTTTGCTGCCCCCGCCCAATAAAATGCTGGAGCTATGCCGCTGTGTGATGGTGACGGTAGGGAGGCTGACATACTTCCTGGATGCTGAAAAACGAGAAGGAGGTTGTTTTTTTACGGTTGAAATCGAAGATAAGTCTGCGAAATTAGATTAGGATAATGGCAGCTACAGTAATGATTTGCTCCAAAGGGCAGAGAAACATTTGTTAAAATCTTCCCAAAGAAACTGTCTAAGATGGAAGATAAGTTCTCGTTTGGCTGTCAGCTTAACAAACCATAAATTGTGAAAATGCAGTCAATAGGGCTTATTAGAACTACAATGAAAGAAATACTAAGATGACCAGACCACATCTTACGGATGAAGGATGGCAAATTGCCAAAGGTTTCCCTTTTTGGTCATCCATCTGGGACCAAATCTAGAGCTAGCTACCCCCAAATGGCTGGGAAAAGATTATAAGAAATAATTTTAAGTACATTTGAGCTTCGCCGGAGGAGATAAGAAATGGAAATTTTGAGTAGATTGGTTGGGGAAGGAGAAGATACAGCTATGTTGGCCTCAGTTGGTTTGGTGCTTCAGTAAGTTGTTAGTAGTAGAGGTAGTACTACTACTACTTGCCTTACTTTCTTTTGTAATTTAAGTAGTATCGTTTAAATAATTAAAATAAAACTATTTAAATAATAAAAAATACTTGAATAATTAAAAAAAATAAATAAAATAATTAAGATAATATAAATAAAACATGTTTTTTTTACATAGAAAGAAAGTTTGTGTTACACTTGTCTAAAAAAATTTACAATAAAATACGCCAAAATTACCTAAAACAAATTACACAAGCTAATCTAATTCTTAAGCTAAGCAACATGGTCTTTCTGAGTCTTTTTTTTCTTTTGACAACGATGTAAATAATATAAGCGACAAAAGTATGCGTAGGTTCAAATTGCGTAATGGCTGCACGTAATTGCTCCCCTCCTAATACTCTCTGAATTTCTTCGTGATTAAGTTTAAAATCGCTGAAATTAACATATACATTGCTAATATATAGAAAACAAGATCTTGTTTAAACAACAAGACAAGACAAGAAAACAATATCTTGTTTAAAAGAGCAAAATATATGTGAAATAAAAAAAAGGCAGGCTGCAATTTTTTTAATCTCACATTATTCTTCCTGAATGCTTTTGGTTCTTGATTAAAAAAAATTGAGAAGATAGTTTTAAGAACAAAAAATACTTTAGAAAATCCCCTTTGTTTTCTAGGTTGTATATAGCAACCATTTAAGCCAGATAAATGTTCATTAACTTCCAAATACAATATTTTCCATTATCATCTTTCAATGCAAAACAAGAAAAAAAGCGTAAATCTTAGAACCCTCACTCTCCACCAACTCGGCAATTGCAAGAATACAACATGTTCTGAGAAAGGGGAGACTAATAAATAACAACCTATTTAGTAACCGCGATTACTTTTACTACCATAAATAGAACGGCTAATTTCTTTTTAGTTTTCTTTCACTTTACTTTGCTAATCTTCTTACTTTATCTACTACTTTCCTTTTCAATACGGTGGAATTTAGTATCTAGAATGACAGGTTCTTTAATCATATCTTACAGCTTTTATTGATTAAAAACAATTCCAAGTTTAAACCTATACACTAAACGTTGTTAGTGTAAGAGAATTTACCCAATTTTAGAAAAAAATTTGAATAAGCCCCAAAATGGGCTTTGATGCAAATAAAATTATGTCATCAAATTCAATATGCCTGATAACCAACAAAAATTCGTGATCTTTCTTAGATGGGGGGGGGGTCGTATTATAGTCCTAGGATACTTGAAAGAAAATCTTCTAAAATAAAATCTTAAATTCTAGTTCCCTTCTGTAGTTCCCAGGACAAAGCGCCTTTTTTATAATTGAACCCCTCAACATTAGCCTGAATACTACAAAGACATTATATGGTAGACATAATGAGATAGTTAATTATTACGATCACGTTAAATTGTCAACTCCATATATTTTATGTAGAATTGATTATATATTCTGCTATAGTAAACATACTCTTTTCTTTCAGGATGGAAAAATTGAGTATCCAGAATCACAAGTTCTTCGATCACCTCCTGCAACAGTGATTGATCCACAAAATAGAGAGTCGATCATCTATGCCCATGTAGACCGTAAAAGAATCTCAAAGACCATTCCATCAAATTCACCCGCATGTCCTCTGTTATCAAACTATAGGGAATCAATCACATGATTTTAATTTGAGTGTAGAAAAACATCACCAATTATTAATTTTTTGTTTGAAGCTCTGTCTAGGAAGCACTTGGCAATGTAGCAACAAGAAAAGTATTTAAAACAATAATTATACTGCTTCGCAGCCTGCTTCATGCTAAAGCAGAACCATCGTCATGGTTCAAGATATAAGCAGATCTGTGGTAGCCAGTAATTTATTCTAATGATTATCTGACAAATCTTTGGCAAAGATTGGCAAAAGATTGGCGAAAGGTCGGCAAAACAGGTTGGCAAAAGATTCCCAACCCGACATATCTCCCTCTCACCGAAGGAAAATCATTGCTCTAATCTAAGAAGAATATTCACGAATACCCAAGAGCCATGATCTAGAAAAATTCATGAAGATACTAGAGCCATTACTTGTGACAATAGGTATTGAAATCGAAATACTAATAGTTTTAATGTCCTGCTTTACTTGAATCATACAGAAGAAGATCCATGCTGTGATCCAAGAAGAACATCCACGAAGATTTACAATCCATGGCTCTTTGGCGTTGCACAGTGCCATGGTGCTGGTGAAGACAAATGGTGCTGGTGACCTGCTTTATTTCAACTATTGTGAAAAGAATATGTTACCAATTTGCTTTTATAGCAAAGAACACATCCGTCCTTATTATTTCAATCCTCAGAACTTATTTAGTGGTTTAAGGTCATAAACCAGATTTTGAAGTTAAATCTCCAACGTCTGATTTTGGTACTTTACGTTATCTAACGTTATTAAGAAACGTTATTTAACGTTATTTGGTATTTAAAGTCTAATTAAAATTATTCTTGGGACTTTTTGTTAAATATATTGCTTCCGTGAATACTGTTATCACGAACGCTCATATGAGTCTACCTCACTAGAGCTAAAAACTTGATTGAGGGTCTGTAAAGAATTGGGAGGTGGGATCATGTTTTTTAAAATAGTCGGAAAATGATGGTTTTTGTTTAAGTCTTAAATAAAAACTTTGAATCTTGGATTAATCCCAACCTTCACTAAGAAACAAAATAGCTCCTCTTTCCCCCTTTCCTCTCTTTCTCCTCTTTCCCCCCTCTCTCCTAAAAATTTGCTTCTCACCTCCTCTTTTTTAAAGAAAAATCACAATGGTGTAAATATTGGGAGAAACTTCAGAGGTAGTATAATAGATTTTATTTCTTGTTTGTGGCTTGCTAAAATTTCACATAAATTTGAATTAAAACTGGCTTTAATAATAACCTTATAGAGATTTTAATATGAATGAAACGTTCATAGCTCAAATTTTAAAAACACAAAACGAAACTGAAGAAATATAAAGTAGAATGTAATCCGCTAATAATTACCTTACTTTATCAAACAGTTCGTGGTAACGAACTGCAAGTAAGGAGCGACCAGGCTAAATAGCAACTGAACCTTTAAAAAACGGAATTTTGATACCAATAGATATAGCAAAAGAATCGGATTTTTATACCGATTTTGAATTTATAAGTTTGATTAAGTTTAGTTTTACCCATCAAAGGTTACGAGCCTGAGAATATTTGTCTTATTTTTGAAAACAGAGGGAAATACCCACGAAAATTCCTAGAATCTTACTGAAAATTACACCATCAGATTCAGCATATCAGAGAACCCTATTGTAGAGGTTTCAAGATTCTATCTGCAAATATATGAAATTTTGTATTTTTTGCCAGAAGAAACATCACGGATGCGTGTTTATTTTTTTTTCCAGGATGACTGCATCACCTTTTTAAGTGACCAAAAAGATTGGAAGGCAACTAGGCCCCCTCCCCCACCCCTTTTTCCTGCTATGCACCTAAATACAGATGCTGTTCTTATCTGAATTTTAGTTTTAATTTGTGCTGATTTACCCCCTAAAAATTTTTGGTGTTCGACGAGAAAAAATCCCTGTTATTTATTTGTATTTGTCTTTGTTTTATGAAATGAATGTATTGTTGCTAACGATAGATTCATAGCTTTTCAAAATAGAATATACTCATAATTAATGTTTTCATCATGATGGAATACATCAAATTAAGTGTAAGTCAAGTATCTTGATGGAAACACAAAAAAAAATAAAAGAAGTATTTAACCTTTTTTTTATGAATAACCTTGGAAGTAAATTGTTTGCTGAAATGAAATAGAACTGCTTGAATTTCAACTTTCAAATAGACAAAAAGATAGAATTAAAGATAGAATCACCTTACAAAAAAAATTCGAAAAGAAAACGAGCGATTATTTTTCTCGAATTCCATGGCATAGAGGATGCATTATCATAATTATTGTCATCTTTTCTGAAGTATTATATATAAGTTATTAATTATTCTTTAATTGTATCCATACTGGCTTAAAATGCTTTTTTTGGTGTTTTCATTGAAAAGTGGTTTCTTTTGTATTTTCATTGAACGATGAAAAACCATCAAAAGTGCCCCTACCCCCGTAAATTAAAAAAAAATATATTCTTGCCACTCCTAATTTCGATGAATTGACGCCATTAAGAATACTAGCGAGAAAAGCTAATAACCCTGTCTTTTTGAAAATGATTGGTTTCTATTGGATATTTTAAGCTATTAAAATGAACAAAAAACTAAATTTTATTTTGATTTCATCTCTTGTTTAAAATTTAAGGCAGTTAAAATAAATGAAAGTTTTTTAGTCACTAATTTTTTTTCTTCTGATGTCTCTGTTTTCCTGTGATTAAATTAATTTGTAAAACGAGAAATGCTTGATGAAAATTTCAACTAATATCTTCAAACAATTCTGCCTTTCAAATGAATTTTATTTGGTTTATGGTTTGTGTTAACTGAAAATGTTTATATTAATTTATTTCTTCTTTGTTGCAAATGCGTTATTCCTATTTGTATTCTACCTCCTAACTTTGTACAGTGTTACAATTAATATATTTGTTTTTCATGAGTATTATTGTATTTTATTCATCTCCAGGTTTTAAGTCCAGTTCAAAGATTGTGATTCACTTATAAGAGTGGAAACAGGCACTAGTGTCGACAATAAAACTGTCAATGCCATCTAGCGTCGGGCGACGCTTGGTATTTTTTCAAGCTCTGTTTTTTTTGTCAGATACTGAGATTAGACACTTATTACTGCCATAATTTACCAATTACACTAATTAAATTATTATTCTTATTATTATATTGAAAAATTCCAAGTGTCGCCAAACGCTTGATGGTGCTGATGGTTTTTGTCATCACTAGCGCCAATTCCCACCTAAGTTACTAGTGCCTAAGTTACCCATACTATTTGGTACAGTTGAAATGCGTGCATAGCCAGACATAAATATCAATGTGTGATGTTTTTTTGTTTTTGTTTCCATCACTATTCAAACAATTTTAAGTTGAAGCACTAAGGACATTTAAAATGAAACCGGATTGTTCGGGTTGGTCAAGTGGAAATCTAAGCAGTCATAGACATTTAAAAAGAAATAGGAAAAATTAGAAACTTAATTTTTAACAAAAAAGGCCTTCATATGCAGTTGCCAATTTGTTGGTAATAACGGGTCCGTAAACGAAAAACAAAGAAACGTGGCTGAAAAATCAGCTGAAAATATATGACAACAAACGTAAGAAGTGGTAGCTTTCATCAAAAGATGTAGTTGTCTTTATGAACAAACAGATTGCTAATGTTTGAATTATGCTATAAGAAGACCGCTGTGAAATTTAACTAATTAGCTTTCTTATTTGTTTTCACGGTTCAACTTGGCAACACTGACTAAAATTTGGCACTGTACAAAAAACTATATAATTTTGAGACAAAAAAAAAGAAAAACGTTAGGTAATCGCAGTTCTTAGGTAGTAATAGACCTAAAATAGGTCCAGGTTGGGAGGGGGAGGGGCAAAAAATATTATTTTTTTCATGTCATAAGTACTTTAGGGGCAATAGATGCTTCAGGTATGTGTTAGTATATTAGTATGTGTCGGCGGTCCAATTACCCTGTAACGCGTATTTTGGCAGAAACTTTCTCAAAATGCCTTTGAAACCAACTCGAGACTTCGAAACCTATTTTTAATTCCTAAAAACATCAAATAATAACATTGCACTTCTAATTACCGATTTTCATATATGTATTGAAATATATTAATTTAGAATTAGTTTCTTTAAAATTTAGTGTTCCAACGTTGAAGCCAAGTTTCGCGTTCAAGAGAAATCTGACTTGTCTACCCCTGAAAAGATCTAATGTCGCTTATGTTTTTACGTTCACCGGAGCACTTGCACCTCGGTCCGGGTTTTTATAATGGTTGAGATAGGGAATGATCATACTGTCTATTATTTATATAATGTGGTCTGATGACAGGAGCTAATAATCTAGAATATAGACAAAATGGAGCCTAAGCTTATCTTAACTATGGAAAATAGCTTAGTGATGGGAAAATTGTCAAATGGACATGCCTGAACATGGCGTTTCACAGGATCCGCTTACATAATCACTTGTAATTTACATCGGTTAGTCTGTATTTCAATAGCCAAAGTTAGCTTAAACACCATATAATTATGTTGAGTTATCATACTTATCTATAGCATTAGGGGGAGGCTGATTCGAAATGGAATTAAAAATTCCAGCGTCCTTTCAAGTAACATTTTTGTAAACATTCGTGTGCTGCAAATCAAGGTTTTTGGTTTGGACAAGCTTAATGTGCTTTCGAGTAAAAATTTGGAGAGTGTCTATTGGTTTAGAAATATTGGCATGGTATATCTTATAAGTTGCAAGTTTCAGGTCTTATCATAACAAGAATCCATTTTTTTTTGCCTCGAAACGGAAGTTTTGGCTGCCAAAATATTATCGAGCAAACAATTTGATAGATCTAATCAGCTAAAAATTATGAAAAAGCTGGGTAAAAATCCTTCTAGTCTTAGATAAGAAACTACCGCAAGGTGCAGCATTCTTCCACAAAACTATAAGCATTCCATATATAATAAAGGGCCATTATATAGGACGTATACGGTATTGCGAAAGGTTTCGTGTCAAGATTACACAGAAGTCATTTTATACTGTAACCCTATTGAACATATGGGCAAGATTTCAAAAAAACAATTATAAGAGGAAAAAGTCAGTAATGAACTCATCCCGCTCTTCTGTCGAGCTTATAAAGGGAAATAAAATTTTCAGAATATAATACCATACGTCTGTAGAGTAAAGAATAGATTTGGATATTTTTTTCGGAAACATTATCTAGCCGTTTCCGTCAAAAATGAATTTTAAGCCCAACCTTTTTTTTCAATTCTGGAAAAGTCATTCCTTCTCATCATAGGCAGCGCAATCGCGCTGCCTAAGTAAAAAACGACGCTGGCACAAAGTATTGTTTTTTTTTTTTTCATACCAGGGCACTTCGTATCTAAGAAGTTGTCGTAGAAACTTCGAAAATGGCTCATTCGATTGGAAATTGGAGTGGCTAGTGCCCTTTTTAATAGTCGAAAGTGATTGGAGGGGAACTAGTCCCCCCCCACGCCCATCATTCCCCCCAAACACATCCAATCAAAATTTTGAGATAGTCATTTTGTTCAGCGTAGTTGATTTCCATATAGAAAATATGGTTTTGAGGAGGACACTCCCCCACAACCCTCAGGGTAAGGGTTTCTTATGCCCTGGGGGCATATAAGAACGATGTTGGCAAAATGTATTATTTATTATTTTTTCCCTTACGATACATAGGGCAGGGCCCTTTGTATCGAAGAAGTTGTCGTAGAAACTTCAAAAAGGGCTCATTCAATTGGAAATTGGAGTGGCTTGTGCCCTTTTTAATAGTCGAAAGTGATTGGAAGGCAACTAACATCCCTTTCCCGCCCACCATTTCCCGAAACACACCCAGTCAAAATTTTGAGATAGCCATTTTTTTCAGCGTAGTTGATTTCCAAATAGAAATTAGGTTTTTGAGGAGAACACTCCCCCACAGCCTTCAGGGCAAGGTTTGCAGGTTATGCCCTGGGGGCATATAAGGTTTTTATAGAAGGCGTTGTTGTAGAAACTTCAAAAAAGGTTCATTCAATTGGACATTAAAAGGGCTAGTGCCCTTTTTAATAGTCGAAAGTGATTGGAGGGCAACTAACCCCCCTTTCAGGCCCACCTTTTTGCAAAACACATCCAATCAAAATTTTGAAATAGCCATTTTATTCAACGTAGTTTTAAGTTCTGGAAATTCGGTCTTTGAGGATGATACCTCCCCCCCCCCGAGCCCTCGGCAAGGGTTGTAAGTTATGCCCTTGGGGCATATAAGGTTTTTATATAAAGCGTTGTCGTAGCAACTTCAAAAATGGCTCATTCGATTGGAAATTGTAATGGCTAGTGCCCTTTTTAATAGTCGAAAGTGATTGGAGGCAACTAACACCCCTTCTACGCCCACCATTTCCCCAATTACATCCAATCAAAATTTTGAGATAGCCATTTTGTTCCAAACAGTTTAAAGTCAGGAAATTATACCTTTGAGCAGGACACTCCCCCCACAGTCTTCAGGGCAAGGGCTGTAAGTTATGCCCTGGGGGCATATAAGTTTTTATTGAAAACTTTTTTGTCGTAGAAACTTGAAAAAGGGCTGATTCGATTGGAAATTCAAAGGTCTAGTGCCCTTTTTAATAGTCGAAAGTGATTTGAGGGCAACTGACCCCCCTCTCACGCCCACCTTTTCCCCGAACACATTCAATCAAAATTTTTCGACAGCCATTTTGTTCAGCGTTGTTGATTTCCAGATATAAATTATGTTTTTGAGGAGGATACTCCCCCACAGCCGTCATGGCAAAGGTTGTAAGTTATGCCCTGCAGCATTTAAGGTTTCTATAGAACGCGTTGTCGTAGAAACTTCAAAAGGGACTCATTCGATTGAAAATTGAAATGGCTAGTGCCCTTTTTAAGAGTCGGAAGTGTTTGGAAGGCAACTAACACCCCTTCCACGTCCAGCATTTCCCCAAACACATCCAATCAAAATTTTGAGATATCCATTTTGTTCCACGCAGTTTAAAGTTCAGGAAATTATACCTTTGAGCAGGACAACCCCCAACAGTCTTCAGGGCAAGGGTTATAAGTTATGCCCTGGGGGCATATAAGGTTTTTATTGAGCTCTTCGTCGTATAAACTTGAAAAGGGGCTCATTCGACCGGAAATTGAAAGGGCTAGTCCCCTTTTTGATAGTTGAAAGTGCTTTGAGGGCAAATAACCCCCTCTCCCGCCCACTTTTTTCCAAAACATATCCAAAATCAACATTTTTAGATAGCCATTTTATTCAACGTAGTTGAAAGTTTTGGAAATTAGGTCTTTAAGGATGACAACCCCTCCCCCCACAGCCCTCAGGGCAAGGGTTGTAAGTTATGCCCTGGGGGCATATAAGGTTTTTATTAAAAGTGCTGTCGTAGAAACTTCAAAAGGACTCATTCAATTGGAAATTGAAAGGGCTAGTGCCTTTTTTAATAGTTGAAAGTGGTTGGAGAGTGACTGACATCCCCTCTCATGCCCACCATTTAAAACACATCCAATCAAAATTTTGAGATATCCATTTTGTTCAACGTAGTTGAAAGTTCTGTAAATTAGGTCTATTAGGATGATAACTCCCTCAGAGCCCTCAGTGCAAGGGTTGTAAGTTGTGCCCTGGGGGTATGTAAGGCTTATATGGAAAGTTGTTGTAGAAATTCAAAAAGGGCTCATTTTATTGGAAATTGAAATTGCCCTTTTTAATAGTCGAAAGTGAGTGGAGAGTAATTAACCCCCCTCTCACGCCCACCATTTCCCCAAAAGCATTCAATCAAAGTTTAGATATAGCCATTTTGTTTAACGTAGTTGAAATTTCAGGAAATTATGTATCTAAGGATGACAAACCCCCCAGAGCCCCCAGGGCAAAGGTAAGGTTTTTATAGATAGAGTTGGTTTTTAGAAACCATGTAAGTTTTTTATAGATAGAGTTGTCGTAAAACTTCAGAAGGGGCTCATTCAATTGGAAATTGAGAGAGCTAGTGCCCTTTTTAATAGTCAAAAGTTATTGAAGGGTAACTAACCCTCCTCTCATGCCCACCATTCCTCCAAATACATGCAATCAAAATTTTCAGATAGCCATTTTGTTCAACGTAGTAGAAAGTTCTGGAAATAAGGTCTTTGAAAATGACAACCCCCCCCAGCCCTCAAGGTAAGGGTTGCAAGTTATACCCTGGGGGTATATAAGGTTCTTATTGAAAGTGTTGTCGTAGAAACTTCAAAATGGCTCATTGGATTGGAAATTGAAAGGGCTAGTGCCATTTTTAATAGTTGAAAGTGATTGGAGAGCGACTAAAGCCCCTCTGACGCCCACCATTTCCCCAAACACATCCAATCAAAATTTTGAGATAGCCATTTTGTTTAACGTAGTTGAAAGTTCTAGAAATTAGGTCTTTGTGCAGCTCCCATGGCAAGGGTTGTAAGTTATGCCTTGGGGGCATATAAGGTGTTTATAGAAAGCGTTGTCGTTCCAAAAAGGGCTCATTCGATTGGAAATCGAAAGGCCTAGTGCCCTTTTTAATAGTCGAAAGTGATTGGAAGGCTTGACATTTTTATAGTAATGATCGATGTGTGTAATGCATTATTTTTTTTTTTGTTATTGTCGTTTAGACCAAGGCACTTCTTATCGAAGGAGTTGTCGTAGGAACCTCGAAAAGGGCTCATTCGATTGAAAATAGAAAGGGCTGATGCCCTTTTTAATAGTTGAAAGCGATTGTAGGGCAATTAATCCTCCTCCAACGCCCACCCTCCCATTTTCCCATTGTGTTTAAAAACTAAATGTTGCCTTAAGATTAAATCAAAATGCACTGTGTTAATGCTAATTCTTTGGCAACTTTTACCACAGCAACCAATAATTCGAACCCAAGTCTTAGAATTGGTCTCAATCAGGAGCCCTTATCGCTGTCTAAATTCACAAAGTGTAAAGATTTTCAAACAGAGGTCTTTATTCTACAAAGTTCAGGAAAGGTCTGCCAATTTCATACGAACAAAAATTCATTCAAAACGAAACTAGCTTATTTCTCGGCTCTCCGCCAAAACAGGTAATTAGCCTTTTTCAATTCACACACAATCATGAACAACAATCTCAGGAAGTAAATATCACGATGTGAAAATAAGAAAAGAAAAATGATAAACCATTTCATCCCTTCCCCCTTAGGTACGGTCTCATGAGTTCTTCCTTCGAGGCCTCATTTATGACGAGAAAAGGGGAAGGGCTATCTTGAGCACTATTTACAAGAGAGGAGGGCTCGCCTATTCCTGATATCTTGACAGAGCGTCATTAGCGTTCACAACCCCTGGACGGCTACTAATGGTGAAATCATATGCTTGTAGGGCAAGAATCCACCGAGCTAATTTCTCGTTCTGATTCGACATCACATGAAGCCACCGTAACGGATCATGATCAGTTTCGACGAAGAAATGCTGACCCGCCAGGAAGTAATGGAGCTTGGATATCGCCCATTTTATTGATAGCGCCTCCTTCTCGATCGTGGAGTATCGACTCTCAGCGGGTGTCAGTTACCTGCTGATAAAGCCAATAGAGTGTTCCTCCCCGTTAGTCCGCTGGGTCAAGACTGCCCCCAGTCCTTTACCGCTCGTGTCTGTTTGTAGTATGAACGGCTCCTTATAGTTTGGATTTCTCAAAACCGGAGCTGAACACAACGCCTCCTTCAGAGACTCAAATGCCAGTTCTGCATTGGGAGTCCACTCGCCTACTTCAGGGGCCTTATTAGTCGTCATCTGGTGGAGTGGTTCGGCAAAAGCTGCGAAACTTTGGATAAAGCGACCATAGTATCCAACTAGTCCCATAAAAGCTCGAACATCCTTTTTCGAAAGGGGCCTTCGATAATTGACAATCTCCTGTACCTTGTTTGTCGATAGCTTAACGACTCCACCTCATACTGTGTGTCCCAAAAACTCCGCTTCTGTATCCCTAAACCTGCACTTCCTTGGATTGACTGTCAGCCCTGCCGACTGCAATCTCTGTAGCACTATTTCGGTATGTCGCAGGTGGTCCTTTAAAGTGTCACTGAAGATCACAATATCGTCGATGTAGCAGCGACAGAATTTCAAATCTCTGAGAACACGATCCATGAGCTTTTGGAATCTTCCACCTGCTCCTTGAATCCCGAATGGCATTACCAGAAACTCATATAGACCATTTGGCGTCACAAATGCTGTCTTGTGTATGCTATTAGGGTGCATTTTTATCTGCCAATATCCTCGAGTTAAATCTAGCTTGCTGATTAATTTAGCCGTTCCTATTCCCTCAAGGATCTCATCCGTGCGAGGTAACGGGTAACAATACTGTCTTTAAATTTAATTCAGTTCCCGATAGTCGGCACAAAACCGCACCGTCCCATCTACCTTTGGTACTAGTACTATCGGTGACGCATAATCACTCTCCGATGGTCTTATAATTCCTTCTTGCAGCATCTTAGCCACTTCGGTTTCTACCAGGTGCCGTTTCGCTGCTGGAACTCGATAAGGTTTTCTCCGCACCGGTGGGCTACTGCCTATATCGATCTCATGCATCACGAGATCGGTTTTCCCAGGTCTGTCCGAAAGGGTCGTTTTGTACCTTCTCAAGATTTTAGCTAAATCCTTTCTCTGACCATGACTCAAAATTCCATTCATGGATGTCTGGAGGGCTTCTTCGAAGTCTCCGTCATTTCCTGTACCCTTGTAGTCGGTCATCTCTTCCAGACTTGTGTCCGGACAGTTGTCTGCTTGAATAAATAAGATTTCATTCGGATTTGCCCTGTGGCACTTTCTAAGAAGATTTACGTGGAGAAGCTTTGACTTCATTTTCCGCTCAGGAAATTCCACTAGGAAATACACACTTCCGGATCTTTTCAGGATCTTGTATGGGCCTTGCCACTATACCTCAAGTTTGCTATCTCCACACGGTAAGAGGACCAGCACTTCCTCTCCCGCTTCAAACTCTCCGGGTTTCCGGTTGTCATCATACCAGGTCTTTTTTCGTTCCTGACTTGCCAATAAGTTTTGACGTGCGGTCTCAGTCCATTTGCTAAGTCGTTCCCGCATATTAACCAGGTAACTGACTACTGATTCACACACACCTTTCTTTTTCTCCTCCCACTCCTCTCGTAACACATCTAGTGGTCCTCTGACGTGATGCCCATAGATCAGCTCGAATGGTGAGAAACCTGTCGAAGCCTGTTTAGTTTACCTGTAGGCAAGCAAAAGATATGGAAGACACTGATCCGACTTCTTCGGCTAATCTCTGACAAATTTTCGTAGTATCTGCACTATGGTCCCATTTAACCTCTCAACCAATCCAACCGTCTCCGGATGGTAGACACTGGTACGAAGGGGTTTACTGCCAAGGGCCAAGTATAGCCTCTGCATCGCTTGGGAGATGAGGTTACTTCCATTGTTGGTTAGAATCTCTGGAGGTATCCCCACTCGAGAGAAAACTTTATCAATTCATCAGCTATCTTTCGTGAGTGAGTCGAGCGAAGCGGTAGCCTATAGCTTTCGGATATGTGGTTGCATAGTCGCTTATCACTAGGATCCACTTGAAACCAGTTTTACTACGCTCTAAAGGTCCCACCAGGTCCATTCCTATTTTGTGGAAAGGAGTCTCAATGGTCGGGAGGGGTTTTAATGGCACCTTGTCTATCTGGCGTTTTCTGGCTATCATCTGGCAATCATAACATTGTTGGCAATGTTTTACTTCGTCCAAATAAACATTCGGCCAAAAGAATCTTTCAAGAATCCTGTCGGTAGTTTGTTGCCTGCCCATAGGTAAATTTTGGGCCAGTTTTAGCACGTCTGTTCTGTAGACTGAAGGAGCTACTAATTGCCACTTCTGCTCGTCCCGGTCTCCATCATTGACTACTCGGTAAAGGATCTCATCCTTTACAATGAAATCTTTTGTCTCTGTAGGCTCGGCTCTAGCCCCCACCCAGAATTCTTGCAAGGTCTCATACAACCTCTGTAACTCAGCAAAACTTTTCCCTTTCTGTCCAGGTTTCATGGGAGCCTCCTCTCCGTCTGACTTGCCTTGAGAAACGGCCTTCTTTTCTCTATGCTTCTGCCCCCGACTCTTCCTTGCTTTTCCTCCTCCAGAAAACATCGAGTCGTCGAAGTCAAACTGTCATGCCTCCGAAATATCCGTTTGTAACTCACCCAGATTGCTTGCTCTGGCCTTCCTTGTCACAAACACATCAACTTCCGAATCTACCAGCCTCGAGAATTCTGGAAAATTTCTCCCTACCAGGAAATTCTTTGGGATCCGATCCGAGACCGCAACCTTCACTGTTAGTTCAACAAGCAAACCATCTGCTTATTTCACCCGTACGTCCACTACCGCCGTAGGGTATTCGTGTGTGTTGCCATGTACACATATAAAGCTTCTAGGCTCCTCCCAGCACCAAGACTCTTCTGGTACCAACTCCGAGTGCAGAACTGTTATTTCCGCTCCACTGTCCACCAGCATTTCAACATTCCTTCCGTTTACTTTGCCAGGAAGCACAACCGCTGCCCCTGCCGACTCCTGGTGATCGGGCCTTTCCGGGCTCTTAGCCAGGAAACCCTGCCGCGTATTTTCTGGCTGCTGCTTTTTCCTCGGACATTTCTTCGCAAAGTGTGACGTGTCATCACACACAAAGCAGGCTCTCCTGTTTCCTGCTCGGCGACTCTCGCACGGGCTTCCTTCCTTGTACTCAGCCCTCGCTTGATGACTGCTCACTCCTCCTTTACGGTTACCGTCAAAACTCTTCTGTTTCCTTCCCTCCTTGCCCGGACACTGGTCTCTGTTATCGCCACCCGTCTTGAAACAATCTTTCGTTGTTTTACGAGCTAGGGCGCTAACTTCCGCAAAAGAAACAGCTTCCTTAAGAGTTTTAAACTGCTTCTTCCGAAGGGCTATCTGCTGATTTGCCGAAGGTTGCCCGCCAAGCTAGTTCTTAGGGCGTTCATTGCTGTCATAAGCTGCATGTGCGATGTCATAAGCTGGTTAAACTGCGCTATATAAAAGCTCAAAAATTTCTTCTACATCTTTCAATGGCACATCCACTCTGGCTGGTCGGAAGCTTGTTTTCGTCAGGTTCTTTGCCTGCTCTCTCAGCGATGTTAGACTGAGCCATCTATTGAAGTTGGTTACCAGCTTCCTTCCAAATTCTCCGTAGGACTCCTTTTCTTGTTTTTTTCCACCCCAGAAGCGTATGCGATATGTTTCATTTGTGACAGAATACTTCTCAAGTATCTTAACTGCAGCTGTCTTAACTGCATCATAATCAGAAAATGTACCCGCCGATAAACCTGACATCGTCTCCAGTGCGGGGCCGGACAGAACTGGTTACAGCTGTGTAGCCCACTGATCCCTAGGCCACCCACTAGCCGTCGCCGTGCTCTCAAACATGCTTAAAAACGAGTCTATGTCGTCACTATATGTCAGCATCATTAGTTTGGGCCTAATTGCGGCTTGTGCTTCTGTAGGCTGCTCCTGATTTGCTGCAGGTTGACCCGCCAAGCTAGTTGTTAGGGCGTTCATTGCTGTCATAAGCTGCTTGTGCGATGTCATGAGCTGTTTAAACTGTGCTGCGCCCATTGTAATCAGAAAAAATCAAATATTATTAATAAAATCAGATATATTTTAAACTTGGATGTTCTTATTTCTGAAAACTAAAACCCATCTTTATCAAGAAAAATCAAATATTATTAATAAAATCATATGTATTTTAAACGTG
>JAQQPU010001438.1:292-20394 GCA_029168905.1 Artemia sp. Kazakhstan ARC1039 | reverse complement strand
AAAAAAAATCAAATATTATTAATAAAATCAGATGTGTTTAAAAGGTGGATATTCTTATTTCTGTAAATTATAACTCAACTTTATTAAAAATCAAATATTATTAATTAAATCAGATGTATTTTAAACGTGGATCTTTTTATTTCTGAAACTGTAACCCAGCTTTATTAAAAATTAAATATTATTAATAAAATCAGATGTATTTTAAACGTGGATGTTCTTATTTCCGAAACCTAAAACCTAAATTTATTAAAAAATCAAATATTATTAGTAAAATCAGATGAATTTTAAACGTGGATGTTCTTATTTCTGAAAATTCAAACCAAACTTTATTTTAAAAATCAAATACTATCAATAAAATCACAATTATTTTAAACGTGAATATTCCTATTTCTGAAAATTAAAACCCAACTTTATTCAAAATCGAATATTATTAATAAAATAGGATGTCTTTTAAACGGGGATGTTCTTATTTCCGAAAATTAAAACCCAAATTTATTAAAAAATCAAATACTATTATTAAAATCAGATGTATTTTAAAATTAGATTTTCTTATTTCTGAAAACTAATACCCAACCTTATTAAAAAAAGTCAAATATTATTAATATAATCAGATATACTTTAAACGTGGATTTTCCTATTTCTTAAAAATAAAACCCAACTTTTTTAGAATATTATTCAAATATTATTAATAAAATCAGATGTATTTTAAACGTAGATGTTCATATTTCTGGAAACTAAAACCCAACTTTATGAAAAATTAAATACTATTTATATAATCAGAGGTACTTTATACATGGATGTTCCTATTTCTGAAAACTAAAACCCAACTTCATTAGAAAAATCAAATACTATTAATAAAACCAGATGTATTTAAACATGAATGTTCTTATTTCTGAAACTAAAACCCAACTTTATTAAAAAAATCAAATATTATTAATAAAATCAGATGTATTTTAAACGTTGATGTTCTTATTTCCGAAAATACGACTTTATTAGAAAATCAAATATTATAAATAAAATCAGATGTATTTTAAACGTGGATGTTCTTATTTCTGAAAACTACAACCCAGCCTTATTGAAATAATTAAATATTATTAAGAGAAAATCAAATATTAATAGTAAAATCAAATGTATTTTATACCTGAATGTTCTTATTTCTGAAAACTAAAACCCAACTTTATTAAAAATCAAATATTATTATTAAAATCAGATGTATTTTAAACATGGATGTTCCTATTTTTGAAAACTATAACCCAACTTTATTAAAAAATCAAATATTATTCATAAAATCAGGTATATTTTAAACATGGATGTTCTTATTTCTGAAAACTAAAACCCAACATTATTAAGAAAAATCAAATATTATAAATAAAGTCATATGTATTTTAAACGTAGATATTTTTAGTTCTGAAAAGTAAAACCACCTTTACTAATAAATCAAAAATTATTAATAAATTCAAATATATTTCAAACGTGGATGTCCTTATTTTTGAAAACTAAAACCCAAATTAATTTAAAAAAAATCAAATATTATCAATAAAATCAGATGTATTTTAAACGTGGATGTTCTTATTTCTGAAAACTAAAACTCCACTTTATTAATAGATCAAATCTTATTAATAAAATAGATGCATTTTAAACGTCGATGTTCCTGTTTCTGAAAACTAAAACTCTCTCTGCCTGTGTGTCTGGAGGGGTGTATGCTTGTCTGTGGAGATTTTTGAGAAACAAATTCAGCTCATCTCTCTCAGACTTTGCTAAAAGTTCTGTTAACCTATCTAATTTTTTAATATATCACCTATGAGCCTGCTAGTAGTATCTATGTCTCGGAAAATTCATTTCCTTACATCTCTGACTTTATAATAGATATTCTAAACGTTTGACGTTCTAGCATACCCTAAAAATAATGATCACATAACAAAGTAACGTATAATATATTTTTATGAAATAATGACATGTAGAATATTACTATAAAAAATATGTTCCATAAATTATTATACATTATTTACATCATTGAACAACTTTGGACATTTTGAATCTGTTCCATAATATAATTTATCATGTTCTCTCTTGATACTATAGTTACTCTCTTCTCTTAGTTCAAAACCAGTAGAATAATCATTAATCCATTTTGAGTCATACACAATTTTTACTGGGGTGTCACCTATAGGTTCAATATGCATTTCATCTTTGGTACTATTGGGTTCATTGACTATATGATCAATAGTAGTGACAACATTCATTTGTGCTTCATTTTCCCTCAATTCATCTTTATATTTATTGATGATATTGTGTGCCAATGCCTTTTTTTATTTTTTTAGCGATTTCACTGTCTATTCTCACATTGTGTTTACACAGGTAACAGTTCTGGCACGTAGACATGATAAGATTTATTACATTAGTGCAGCAGTTGGCTTTTTCCCCTTTGCTTTCATTTGAATACTAACACCAGACCGATGGGAATAATATGTATCAGTAGGTAATGTTTTACTAGAGCCATGAGCAAGAAGATACCCCTCTTCATCAACTATTATTTTTATGTTGGCATTCTCTTTGATCATTATCATCCCTGGTACTGATACTCTCGCATATCCACCATATTTAAAATGGAAATTCTTGGGTATTCCAAAGAAATTTAATCTCTCACTGTCATGACAACGCACGCATACATTTCCAATGGTGTTACCACTAGTGCCTGTTTTGTAGTTCAAATATTGGTCTCTGTCAGCATTCATCACAACAATGACTTTATGATGTGTACACACTTTCCTCGAATAATTCATTTTCACTTTTTTTAATTATGGTGCAGGTGTTTATCCCTCCAGTGGTAGAAAATTACTGATTTAACATATGCAATAAACTACGTAGTGTCGATAACCTGCCATAGAGTGCCACTGGAAAATCCGCATCGTGTCTAAAAGCAAGTATAGAGTACGATTGGTACAGCCGCAAGCATATTTCATGTCATTTTAAAACTGTAAAAAAATTAAATAAATAAAAAAAGTTGAATAATTTTTTAAGTCAAGAAAATTCAGTAAAAAAAGTGCTACTACAAGCATTATTTTTCTAATAGCAAAAGTCAGGACTAACATTTCTAAATCATTCTCATTTTGAATTTGTAAAATATTAAATATGAATTTGTTATGTTTTAAGTATATTTTATGTCATTCTAAGACATGTAAAAAAAAGTTAAAACAATTACCATGTTAAAAAAAAGTTTAAAAAAAACTCAAAAAAAGTAAAAAATGGGGGGATGGGCCCAAAAATTTGGAGGGAGGAGGCCCCTTGGAGGTTGGGGAGAGGGGACCCTTGGAGGTTGAGGTCCTTGATGGTTTGGGTCATTGATGGTTGCGGTCCTTGATGGTTCAAACCCATAATCATCTCACTAGTTGGTTTCAAAGGATTTGTAGGGATTGTTCTAAATTTCTTTATTAAAATTCTGTTCTTAACATTTACAACTCTATTAGTTTCAACTTTTTAGCATACTCCAATGCTAAAGCAAATTTTATATTGAGAACACTTCTCAAATGGTACTTTTGTATTATAAACACAATGGGGAAGTAAAGCTAGGTCAACTCACGAGGTCATCTTGGTGCCTTAGACTCTATTACTTTCAACTTTTTATCATACTCCATTGCTAAAGCATATTTTATATTGAGAGCACTGCTCAAATGGTACTTGCTTATTATGCAGAACACACTTGAGAAGTAAAGCTAGTTCAGGTCACAAGGTCATCTTGACACCTACGACTCTATCAGTTTCAACTTTTTAGCATACTCCAGTACTAAACCCTATTTTATGTTGACAACACAGCTCTATTGGTATTTCTGTATTATACAGAACACAGCCAAGAAGTAAAACTAAGTCAAGTCCCATGATCACCTTGTCAGCAGTAACCGTTTCCATAGATTGATACATATGATGTCATTCTAGCATTTATGTCAAGTTGCATGAGACTTATCATCCTCTCAGACTTACCTTAACTGGTAAGCACTTATTACCTCTTTCATTCTAACCAACTAAAACAATTCTTATATTATTCTCATCTTGGTTTCAGCCCTATTATTCATATCCTCATTAAGGACGTTCAGAGGAAAATTATGCCAATGGAATACCTTTTCGCAAATTCAATTAGCTTTACGCAAATGATACAACTTTTTCATATCTTTAATTTACGTCGTATTCCCATCTTGGCTTCATATCTATATTCTTCGTAATGATAAAAGTTAAAACAATTCTGACTGTACCATTCCTTTCATCGTTCTGTAATTACCTGCGACGCATTCTTAACCAATACTGTCTTGAATAGAGGCTAGGATCACTCTAAATGATATGCACTTCCGATATATTAAGACAGGAAATCTGATTTTGAAGACATTATGCCAAGGAAATCTCTTTAGTTTGGGTAATGATCGTAGAAAATCCTGTCTGACAAGTCATGTTCGCCCCTGAAAATAGTTTGTTCCTGTCAGGGAGGTCTTGTGTAGTCGAAACTACACCCATATTTCTGTATATTTCCTTGTAGGGTCAGCGGTAATTAATACGTTTCTACTCACCTTCTCTTAAACATCCCCAGGGTAACAACCACCATCTAAATACAACTCCATCCTTCACCAACCCTCAACTCGCTCCTCCTCCCAGCCCCGTAACTCACTCACATCCCCCCCCCACAAAAAAACAACTAAAAAACTAATTCTCCAAGAAATACTGTTTTAATCTTTTTTTTAACTGTGGGAGATGCTCAGCCACTTAAAAGTCACAGGAAGCGAATTCCATACAGAATGGCCAAGATATTTCAAAGTACATCCAGATCTTACACTATTTTCAGTATCCATAACCAAGTTATCACATGTTCTTGTATCATGCTCATGAATTGAACTTAAAATTAAAATGGTAAAATTCATTAAAGTTTTCCGGGACTAGATTATGCACACGATTAAACACAAATATCGCCTTTTGATAGTCCCTTGTCTGTCCAACATTGAGTAGCCTTAGAGACTTAAGGCAAGCACAGGTGTCTTTTATATTTTATACGTACTTTTCAATTATTCTTGCTGCTTTTTTTGTAGAATTTGCACACGCTTGTAATTAACATAAAAATTACTGCTCCAAACTAAACATCCGTATGATATATACTGATAGATTGTTGCAAATATATCATGACATACATCCTGCAGATAAAAGTGCATCATTTCCGCGTAAACTATATAAAGTAAAGCGTCCAGCACAGAGCCCCGAGGAACACAACCCTTCACAGGAAAAGACGATGAGACTAAATAATTTAAAACGACTTTAAGGGACCTACCTTAAAGATAGCTCTCAAACCATCTTAGAGAAGCCCCATTTATTCCAAAATTTCTGATTCGATGAAGCAGCACTTTGTAGTCAACCGTTTCAAACACTTTTCTAATGTCAATAGAAATAGACAAAGATACGTTACCTGAATTTAAGGCACAGTTAACACTTTGAACCAGATGCTGTAAAGCGTACGTCGTGGAATGACCGTTACGAAACCCGAACTGCGTCTGAATCAACGCCTATTCATCTGAAGGCTATTATAGAGCCGTTTATGTACCATTTTCTCCAGTATAATTGAAAAGATAGGTAGAATTGATATGGGTCCCACCTCTTAAAGCAAATTCCCTTTTAAATTTAGTAACATTTAATTCTAATTTTTCAATAAATAATACAGATAACCCGCTCCCATTCTCATTATAGCCCTCCATCCTATTAAACATTTCACCCTCCCAATCCGAAAACACACCCTCAAAATAATGCAAGTCTGGGTATAGCGTCTGCATTCTTGTTTGAATATGATGATCACGCAAAACACCCAAGCTTGCACTAAAAAAAATAATTTTAAATGTCAAGGATGCTTATAAAGAATCCCGTCCTTCCGCCTCCCGTAAATGTTTTTCGAGAAGTGCCCGAATCATACTGACGTAGAGGTGTGCGGTTTCTATAGGATCCGTTTGAATGCTACCACATGACATGGCATTAAATGGGTCACAAAAACAGCTAAATAAAAGTGAGGCAATACTGGGGGCGAGCCACCTCCACTTTGTCCCATATCACTGTGATGGGATGTCTCGACCTCACTCGATGGTAACTGATGTTTAACCTATTCATAGTCAATATCGAGGCCGAGATCCCTCATAAAACTATCAAAAACAAAGGGTGGTACTCTAGCCGGACTCGCCCCCGCACTTAAACTCCCCCCGTGTTCACTCTCCGTGCATAATTCCGATGGTCCTGGTGTAGGTGCTGTCTGAACCTAGAAGAATAATAAGAGCATATTAGCTCACTAGAATCTATTGCCCTATGAAAAAAGAGAGAAAAAGTATTATGACTACCATATCTTCTTGGAAGTGTAGACAGCCTACTACTCATTGCATTATGAAAGGGTACCATGCCCTTTTGGAAGTGTAGACACCCTACTACTGACCATGCGCTCACACTACTGCTAATAAATGCTGCAAGGCTCTAAAAGACGCTGTTTTGGTTGTATTAAAAAAAAAAGCATGGAAAGCTTATCGAGGGGGGGGGGTTTGTTCCGGCCTTCTGATGAAAAAGCATCAACCCAAGCTAAAAATTCCTCTGAGGCGCACTCTGGGGGCGCGGGTCCTCCCCCAATAAATTGCGCCATAAGTTGGCCAATTTCAGCCTGAAAAAAATAGGTATGAATGGAACTAGCAGGGGCTCTCTAAATTCTTCGAGTCATGTTCTTAACTATAAAATGAAGTTCCCCAGGGTCTTTAAATATCTCCCCCCTCTCACGCCCACAACACTACTTTTAGCTATTTCCTTTGAAGTGTATAACTTGTACCTTTAATGCTTAATCCAAAAGGTAAAACAAAAAGTACGCTCTGAAATGAATAAAAAAATTTAGAGTAAAAAGCTGACAATGTGAAAAATTCTCCTAAGAAGTTGAAAAGAGCCTTATTATGGGAAGGCACTGACGACCCCCTCCAAAAACTAGCGAGTCGGTGCTAGAAAAGGGGATAAATTGCCTTATTTTTAAGGGACTGAGTCTTAAGAATAGGGGGTTATTGAGCCTGAAAAAAAAAGTAGCAAACAGACAGAAAAACACCTTTAATGTCTCTAATATGCGAAAAATTACCCTAAAAATTTGAAAATGGTAAAAATTACCTTCAAGGTCTGAAAGAGGCGAGAAAAAATGCCTTTACTAGTCAGAAAAATAGTGAAAAGAAAGGCCTAAAAAAGTTGAAAAAACAGTCTAATTTCTGAGTCCCTTGAAACTTGGGGGGGGGCGAACTTTAATATTCTAGAAAAAAACTTTTTAATGTCTTCGACAAGCTTTTATTAGGTTGAAAAATAGTTTTGTTTAGATATATCTATAGCTTCGTCCTGAGACATGGAAAAAAAGTGAAAAAACAGAAGCAAAGAGCAAAAGACTCTCTAACAGCTAAAAAATAGCTTTATTAGATTGAAAAAAGTCCCTTCAAGGCCTGAAAAGATGAGTCAATGACTGTCAATGAAGGGCTCATTGACAGTAAACTATAAATTAGTGAAAAATATCATTATTAAGTTGAAAAACGTCTTTATTAGGATGAAATACCGAAATGAAAGGCTCTCTAACAGTAAACTAGAAATTAGCATAAATAGCATTATTATGTTGAAACAGTCCCCTCAAGGCCTGAAAAGACGAGATGAAAGGCTCCCTGACAGTAAACTATAAATTAGTGAAAAATATCATTTTTAAGTTGAAAAAATGGCGAAGATATCTACAGTAGGCAAAGAAAATACGGTGATAGGAAAGATTAAAGAGTAGAAAGAGCGGTTTCTATGACAAGTAAAAAATTACATTATAGCTAGATATCTCTGAGAGGGGGGGGGCAGTGAAATTTAATACCAGGGGGGCGGGATACTTTAATACTACTACTACTAACAACTTACCGCAGCCCCAAGCCGCCTAAGGCCAACACAGCTACGCACGCTCCTCCTCCACCCCAATATATTCAAAGCCTCCCTTTTAACACCCGCCCACGAAGCTCTAATTTCCTTTAAATCTTTCATTATGACGTCCTCCTACCCAAAACGGGGACGACCTGCTTTACGTTTAACCCTTGACGGATAGGCGAAAAGAAAATCTTCGGCAATCTATCATCCTTCATCCGCACAACGTGCCCTAGCCACCTCAATCTTTCTTTCATTATAACCCTAGAGAGCGGTATTGTACCACATTTTTCGTATAGCCTATTGTTTGAAATACGGTCAGTTATCCGGGTACCCAGAACAATCCTTAAGCAATTTCTCTGGAAAACATCTAGCAAATCTTCATCCGCTTTTGGGAGCGTCCATGCTTCAGAGCCACATTTTACCACTGTCATCACTGTAGCTTCTAATATTCTAATCTTGGTTTGCAGACTTATCTTCCTATTCTTCCAAACTTTTTTTTAACTGTGAAAAAACACCCTGAGCTTTGGCTATTCTACTTTTAACATCTTCACTGCTCCCCCCATCTTTACTAATAATCCTACCAAGGTAAGTGAAGCTGCCCACCTGATCAATCTTTTCATTACCCAACGTCACCTTTTCATCTTCACTTATTCCTAGCCTTAGTGACTTAGTCTTCTTAACATTAATTTTCAAACCTATTCTAGCACCCTGAACTCGCAAAACCTCTAAAACTTCATTCATTTTGCTCACACTTTCATCTAGGATGCTTAAATCATCAGCATAATCTAGGTCTAGGAGACGTTTTCCTCCCCATTTGATTCCGTGGTCTCCCATTGCCTTTCCTGTGCTCCTTAAAACAAAGTCCATCAAAATAATCCATATAAAGGGGGATAGAACGCAACCCTGATTAACTCCTGATTTAATGCAAAACCACCTGCTAACCTCATTTCCTACCTTAGCCGCAGCAGTGTTATTCTTGTACATAGCACTAATCACTTTAATGTATTTGTCCGGTATACCATACAAGGATAAAACCTTTACTAAACCTCTTCTACTAACAGATTCGAACGCTTGCTCATAATCTATAAAACTTATGACCAAAGGTGTTTGAAAACTCAGGCACTTCTCACTTATTAGCCTAAGAGTGAAAATTTGGTCGACACATCCTCTACCTTTTCTAAAACCGCACTGTTCTTCTCTTAAAACTTTGTCTACGGCATCTCTCAGTCTAAAAAGTATCATATTGCCGAGTAATATACTACCTACAGAGACCAGACTAATGCCTTGATAATTACCACACTCACTTTTATCACCTTTCTTATAAAGTGGCTTAATTAAGGTTTTAATAAAATCGTTAGGTACTTCCCATTTTTCAAAAATCTTATTCATAATCTTCAGTAACTTATTTCTAACCTCTGAGCCACCATATTTAAGAAACTCATTTAACACCCTATCAGCACCTGGAGCCTTATTATTTTTAAATCCTTTTAGTACTGTTGCTAATTCCTCCTTCACAAAACAAATCTTTCTTCACATCCAAGGTATCACACTTTTCATTTTCCCCTATATCTTTTCCTGCAACTCGATCTAGGTTAAGCAAATTCTCAAAATATTCTAGCGAAAAAGCTTATAATGTCACTGACAAGCTTTTACTATGTTGAAAAAATAGTTTTGTTTAGATATTTCAATAACCTGATCCTGGTAGAAATTGGATTGAAGAGAAACTCACCTCTTCAAGTCCCATCGACAGGGCAAGACCATGCTCTTGCGCAGGCTTCACTCGGGTGCCGGATGGTCCTGCTAGCGCGTGTTGGAGGGCAACCTCACAATCTTGTACAGTCGGGGCAGGTCTTGAATGCCCAGGCAAAGCCTAATGGTAGGCAACATAGCGACTTAGTGCAGCCGGGGCGGCAAGTTGACGAGACAGTTCTCTAAGGCTTTTAATAGAAAGGTATCGTGGGGGTTTCAACCACCTGGGAGACATGATTTTGCCTAGAAAAGCATCGCGGGGGAGTTTTGCTAGCTAGTAATTTTGCCTAGAAACAACGCGGGGGAGTTCAACCACCTGGGAAGGTGTCTAGACATGATTTTGCCTAGTAACAACGCGGAAATTTCGCCTAGTAACAGGAAAGGGGGTGTGTCCTTGAAATTTTGTCTGGAAATGCCGAATCTTGCCTGAATATACCGAATCTTGCCTGGGCGGGAATCTCATCTAGAAACAGGTGCAAGGGGTTAGAAACTTCACTTGTTATTAAAACTTTTCTATTATACGGACCACATTCCAAGTAATTATACCTAGAAATTTTGCAAGGACTGGGAATTTCGCCTAAAATTGCGACACCTGTTTGCCAAATCTTGCCTGGGCAGGAAACCAGCTAGAAACAGGTGCAAGGGGCTAGGAACTCCTCTTGTTAATCCCCCTGTGTTAATTTCCCTATCTGACCCTTTGAAGTGCCTACGGGGGCACTTCTCAGGTCATTTCATTATATTTTTTGCGGACACTAAATTGCACCTCGGAGCGAATATTCGAGAAAAAATTAGCAAGCTTATTTACAATTTCAGTTGAATCACCACAGTTACATCCTTCCAAATTAATATCTGCCGTGGTCTCTTTTCCCTTATTAACCATGATCTCATTTAAAATATTCCAAGATTCTTTCCTATTACCTTTACTTTCCTCCAACTTATTTCCATAATAATCAGACATTTCTTGTCTCTTCAGTTTATTCACCAGATTTCTTTGCTTTGTAAAGAAAATAAAAGACTCGTCACTTTTGGTATCCAAATATGTTTCATGAAGCCGATTTCTCAATTCTATTTGGTTAATCATCTCCTCTGTTATCAATGGTCTACGGGGAACAGGCTTCTTTGATTTAAAAACTTTTATTGGACACGTCCTTTCATAAATAGGGTTAATTACTTCCATCAGACAATCCAGACAATCCTATAGTAGGGCATTCTTTCTCTTCAAAAAATTGACTCCAGTCTATTACACTCACTTCCTCTGAAAACTTCAGATTTTGTTTTTTCGTCAGCCGAACTTTTTTCGCCCTTTTTTCTGGACTCTTTTTTCACGCACTACAACAAACTGTAGCTGAGAGTGGAAGATGATCAGACCCAGGAAACATGATCACATCGGAAAAATTTCGATTCAAAACCATTGAACGAACAAATAAATTGTCAATAATCGTTGCAGATTGACTCGTGACTCTCGCTCGAATATTGAGGAATGAATATAAATCATTTGCTATCATAAAATTTAAGAAGTCACCATTTTGACTGGATAGATCCAATTAATTAAAATTAATTCTTGTCATGTCATGGGCATGTTAATATAATATTTTATGCTACATAGAAAAAGACTATCTCAGTGGAAAGAACGCTATTATCCTCTCCCCTTTAATACCAGCAATAAAGGCGTAGTCAAAAATATTACTGGGAATCAAGAGTGATTAAATATCAATTCTCCTCCCCCCTCTCTTCCCCAAAATTTATCCTATGCTTATTTGAAGGCTCAATGAAAGTTTAGATATTTGGTCATTAAAATTCACTCCTTCAGGAGTCTGCCCCCCTCCTCGCCTACAAATTAACCCAACAGCCCTCCTTAAATAATAGCTAATGCGAACTTACATATAATTGTTTATGATTTTATGAGATACGAAGCAAATCAGTTTAGTCAAATGAAGTTTAAAATAATTATCAGAAAATGTTTCTGCAACTAGAAGGTAACAATAAGGACGCTGCCCGCAGCATCCATATTCAGGACTAGTTTCAATAAAGGGAGGTGAGAGAATAATTCCTATCCCGCTCCATACCTCTTTATATATGTATTTGAAGGTTCGTGGAGAGTTAAAAAATTTGGGTATTGAAATGCTCACTTTTAGGCATCTGCCCCCATCCTCTTCTGTGCCATGACCCACCACCCCTCCTTCATAATAACTAATGCGCCATCATGCTTCACTAAACATAATTTCATTAAAAGTCACCTGTATCAACTTAGTTAAATTAAGCATTAAGGTAAATGTCCATATTACCATTTATCTTTTATGAACTAAAACTTTTCAGGAACAAATCCGCCACTGTGTGGCATTACTCCCTCTGCAACAGAGAAGCTAAGTATCTAGTGTTTGATACTTTAAAGTCTGTTGGCTCTCTCAGAACTATTAATCGATAGCAAGTTGGTCCTCTTTGGAGCAAAATCGTTCTTCGGTACTACAATATGGCAGAAAATGCCATTTCCCTGTGGCGTAATCTTTTTGGAAATTTAAAAAGGTCATAAAAACTTTTAATTTAAATTCGAAGAAGCTATCTTCCGTTATTCTAGGACTATTAGCCTTATGCGATCACCCCTAGGAAAAAATAGAATAAACACGTCCGTGATCTTTCTTCTGCTAAGAAATGCACAATTCCATATTTTTCTAGATATTATCTGGAAACCTCTACAGTAGTGTTCTCTGATATGCTGAATCTAATGGTTTGATTTTCATAATATTGCAAGACTTCTTGTGAGTGCACTCTACCCTTCTACTCCTCTCTGCCCTTCTTAGAAATCATTCAAATTTTCTCATGCTAGTAGCCTTTAATTGGTAACATTAAACTTAAAGAATGTTTTATTTTTGTATTCAGCATAAAAAGCGAGTTTTTTGTGCGTATTAAATAAAAAAACAAGTTTTTTTTTAACTGAAAGTAAGGAGCGACATTAAAACTTCAAACGAACAGAAATAATTTTGTATATGAAAGGGGCTGTCCCCTCCTCAACTCCTTGCTCTTTACGCTAAAGTTTGACTATTTCTCACAACTCTATTTTTAAAACAATAAAAACTTTAGCGTAAAGAGCAAGGCGTTGAAGAGGGGACAGTCCCTTTCATATACGGAATAATTTCTGTTCGTTTTAAGTTTTAATGTCACTCCTTACTTTCATTTAAAAAAACTTGTTTTCTTTATTTAATTTCTGAACGTTTTTGAATAAATGCAGCTTTGATTTTGACCCACTGTACTTAAATAATTAAAATGTAATTTGCAAATTAATTTTACTTTTTTTTGGCTAATTAGCTTTCTTGAGATTTTGATCTGACGTAAATTACAAAATCACTTACGGAACAAACTTCGATATTCGTATATTTTTATTAAGTAAAATGAGGGGTTCTCACCCTAGTCAATACCTCGCTCTTTACGCTAAAGTTCAAAGTTGTTCCAATTCTTTAAGAATGACCCTCTGAATCACAAAGGCCGTTTAATTAGAATAGATAGCTTTTTTGAAAGTACTAAAAAACATTAGCGTAAAAAGCGAGGTATTGACTAGGGGGAGAACTCCTCATATACGTAATAATTTCTGTTCGTTTTAAGTTTTAATGTTGCTCCTTACTTTCAGTTGAAAGAACTTGTTTCAAATTGAAAGAATCGTTTTTCAAATAATGCTGGGAAATCTGGTGCCCTCCTCATTGAAATGTACCTTCCCCCAAGACAAAATCCTCCATGGAAATATCTTCCCATGCATCCTACTCCTCTGACGCCCCTCCCCACCAGAAAAAATCCCTCCTGAAAATGTCTGCATACTTCCAAATAACAAATGCTATATGTAAACAATGGGCAAAGTTCATAACTTGCAGCCCTTCCCCCGGGAACTGTGGGGGATTAAGTATCCTCAAAGACATATTTATTGGGTTTTGGACTATGCTGAACAAAATGGCCATCTGAAAATTTTGATTGGGTGACTTTGGGAAAAAATGAGCTTGGGAGGAGGCCTAATTGCCCTCCAATTTTTTTGGTCACTTAAAACGGGCACTGGAACTTTTCATTTCCGTCAGAACGAGCCCTCTCGCGATATTTTATGACCACAGGATCGATACGATCATTCCTGAAAAAAAAAAACACGCATCCGTGATCTTTCTTCTGGCAAAAAATGCAAAACTTCAAATTTTGTAGATAGGAGCTTGAAACCTCTACAGGGCTCTCCGATACGCTGAATATGATGGTTTGATTTTCATTAAGATTCTATCACTTTTAGGGGGAGTTTCCACCTTTTTCGAAAATGAGACAAATTTTTTCAGGCTCGTAACTTTTGATGGGTAAGACTAAACTTTATGAAACTTAAATATTTTTGAAATCAGCTTAAAAATCCGATTCTTTTCATGTATTTACTGGTATCGAAATTTCGTTTTTTTTTGGTTACTATTGAGCCGGGTCGCTCCTTACTTAAAGTTCGTTACCATGAGCTGTTTGATTAATTGTTGCCTAAAGTTCTCTTTCAAAGTTTGGTTACTATTAGCCCGAGTACCTCTTTACTTACAGCTCTTTAAAACGAACTATTTCAAACCTTGTCACTTTGATGAATAGATAAGAAATTGAATAAATGGTATATTTTGATCAGGGCCATACCTAGGATTTTTTTTTCCCAGGGGGTTTTACAAAATAATTTTTTCAGGTGGGGGGATGTTACAAAAAAAACTTTAAGAAACATCAAATATTTGTTTATATTCATTTTTGCTATGTTTCTTACATACCGGACAAACATTTCGGGGGGAGAGTTCTGACCCTCTAACCCACCCCCTGAACTCGGCCTTGATTTTATGCCCCAAAATGCAATATAAACAGACTTGTTAAGGCGGGACCAGGTTAGCTGTCTCTGGCACCGCAGTTGCGCGGGGGAGGGTGGCTGGGGGGTTGCCCAATTTGATCAAATATTTCACCTTGATTCGACTTTGTTTGTGCTTATATTTGAGTTGGAAGGGGGGGGGAGGTTGTAATTAATTTTCCCTTGGGCATCATTAACCCTAGGAACCACTCCAGCTGTAAATACATTTTTTATCTGTATGTTATTTCCATCAAGACTTCATTAGTAGCAGTTGCATAGCAACGTTGGAAAATCGGATTGAAATCCATCGAATGAAAATAATAGACCCTTAAAAGAGATTTAAAGAAAGTGGCTTGTTAACGAATAAACATGAACGGAATAGTGTTTGTGTTCCTGTTTCTACAAGTTGAAATTCTTTAATAGAGAGGCTGATATAATTTGACTTGCTTTGTTTTTGATAATAAACAGAGCTGTAGCTGAAATTTAATTTCCAAACATTTTATTGAGGAGGATTTCAATAATAAAGAATAGGGTATGATGCACTTCAATGCCCACTCTTTTGTTGGACATTTGTTGCGCATATCTTTCTAAATTCTGGGGCACTGGAAGGATAACCTTGAAGATTTTAGCTATGGAGAAAACGGAGGAAACAGCCAAGAAGCAAGAGGCTGGCAAAGAGAAAAAGGCTGAAGGTGGAGGATAGAGAAAACAGCCAAAAGGGTGGATGGTAACAGAGTTTGGATGACTGTAAGGATGACACTGGGGGAACCAGAAAAAATAGCCAAGACAACAGACTGATAGACAGAGAAAGGCTTGTAAGGTCAAAATGGCTGAATTCCAAGCATTAGAGGTAGCAACTGCTAAGGTCTTTGCTGATTTTATTTAATACAAAACTTTTTCCGCAAAAGAAGATTTCCAAAGAAAATTAAAGATCTACACTGAACCAAATACGAGCAGAAATATAAAAAAAAAGTAAAACGGACATAAATCGCTATCAATAACTAACTGAAACCTAGAACAAACATCAATTGCTATAAATAACAAAGTATTACTTAAAACAACGAGAAATTACCACAGACAGGAGTAGGGCTGACGGCAATTATCAAACAGTTCGTGGTAACGAACTGTAAGTAAGGAGTGACCCGGCTCCTGAAGCACTATGTTCATTCAATTATGATAACAGATGCTTTTTTTAAAGTACACAAAATTTTAGCGTAAATAACGAGGTATTGTGGAGTAGTAACCCTCTCGTATACGTAATAATTTCTGTTCGTTTTAAGTTCTAATGTTGCTCTCTACTTGCAGTTGAAAAAAACTTTTTTTTTATTTAATGCCTTCTGAAGACGAAAACATCCTTTGCGCTTTACTGAAACCAATTTGTGTTTCGAGCAATGTGCTTTGATTTTTCATAACAGCAATGAAAAGACGAAGAAATTACGGAAAAAAACTAATGAATGTTGATTGACAATTAATTTACACTGATATTCATTCCTGATACTTCACAATTATGTATTTATTAACTTTATATAAAAAAGTTTAAAATGCATTTTATTTTCAAAAAAGTACAAATGATGATCTGGTCTTCGTTTCGGTGAAACCCTGAGAGTGCAGTGGTACCAGTCTGTGCTAGTAAAATTCAAAACAAGCTTAAAATGACGTCCAGATCTGTTTACCAATCAGTGTCTATACTAAAAGATTATGGAACAGCCTGATTGCCTTCCGAATATACGTTTTACACTTGAATTATTATATGAGTTTTTTTTCTCCTCGTATTCGGTTTAATTTAGCTCTTTACTTCTCATTGAAAAGGTTCATTTGTGTATAAAATTTAAATTAATTTATGTTCGTTTGTAATTGACATGGTTTTATTGGTTAATATAAAGAATATTTGCAAAGCTTTTTTCAGGTTTTTTCCTTAATAAATAAGAAAATGCTTGCTATTCATATTTTGCATGAAATCTTGCAACTCATTTTTAGTAATATTTGTATCATTAAACTTTGGATTAATGGGTGTGGGGAATGCTATTGAAAGAAATTAATTGAAAAGCAGCATAGCCTTTGAGCTTCTATAAGACTGAAGCCATTCTAACCCCCATCATTTTATAACCTTGAATATGGACATATTTTAATCGACCCCCCTCTTAACAGGCCCTGAGAGATTCAACTTAATCCATTTAGCTGCTTCTGACATACCGCAGATGTGCCCTTTTGATAGCCATGGATGCAAATACTGTCTTTTGATTAGTTCAATGTCCCCATCAACATGCCCAGAGAGTTCCAACGAAATGCCCTTAGCTGCTCCTGGGATATTGAACACACGCCCTTTTAACAGTCATAAGACACCTATTATCTTTTGGTTTAGTTTTACATCCCCCTCGACTTCCGGGGAAGTTTCAGTTGAATACTCTAATTCTCCTCCTGAGATATCGCATCTTTGTCATCTTTGACAACTTTGATGTACTTGAACACTTTTGATTTAGTTCAATAAAAATAGTTGTGGTAGTAGAAGTAGCAGTAGCAGCTGCTGTCACCGTCATAGTCACCATCGCAGTAGCAGTATCAACAGTAGCTGTAACACTCGCAAGTAGTCATAGTCACAACCACGAGTAGTCACAGTCGCAGTTGCAACTGGTTGCAGTTGCAAGTAGTGGCAGTGGAAGTCCCAGTCGCAAGTGGTTCAGTCTTAAGTATTCGAAGTCGCACGCAGTTCCGTCAAAAGTCGTCACAGTCGCGGTTTTTTCAGTCACAATTAGTCGCAGTCACAAGTATTCGCAATCACAAGTAGATGAAGTCGCAAGTGCTATAAGTCGCAATTTTTTGCAGTAACAGTTATAAGTAGTCGTAAGTGCAGTCATAAGTAGTCAGAGTCCCAGTCGTAAGCAGTCACAGTTGCAATTATTCGCATTCAAAATGGCAAGTAGTCGCCAATTGTAGTTCCAGTCGTAACTATTCGCAATCGTAGTCACAAGTATTCACAGTCAAAGTCAGAATTGGTCGCAGTGACAATTAGCTATAGGAAAAGTCGCAAGTAGTCAGAGTCGTAGTCACGAGTAGTCACTATCACAATTTGTCACTTACAATTAGTATTGCAATTTACAATTTACAATTAGTCGCAGTCACAGTTGCAATTAATACCAATCGCGAGTAGTTGCAGTGGCCAATAGCCGCAGTCACTGTCGCAAGCTGTCACACTTCTCTAACTTCTAATAACCGTTCGAATGAGGCCTCTCCCGATATTATAGGATCACCCCTGGGAAAAAGAAAAACAAACAAAACAAACAAACAAAAAACAGATAAACACGCGAGAGCCATGATCTTTCTTTTGAAAAAAAAATGTGAAATTCCACATTTTAGATAGGAGATAGGAGCTTGAAACCTCTACAGCAGGGTTAACTGATACCCTGAATCTAATGGTGTGATTTTCATTAAGATTCTATAACTTTAGGGGATGTATCCCCCTTTTTTGAAAATAAGGCAGATTTTCTCCGGCTCATAACCTTAATTAGGTGAGACTAAACCTAATGAACTTTACATATTTGAAAACAGTATAAAATCAAATCTTTGATATATCTATTGGTATCAAATTCCGTTTTTTAGAGTTTCCGTTACTACTGAGCCAATTCGCTCCTTACATGTCCGACCCGTTAAAACGCAATAGAAATGAATATAAACACATTTTGTATACGTTTTTGAATTTTTTTTGTAACTCCCCTCCCCGAAAAAAGTCCTCTTTATCCCCCCCCCTCCCAAAAAATCTTAAACACGACCCCGTGTAAAGTATACAAATGTCTCAAGTTTCTGTTGCATTTAGCATAAAGGTTTCAAAAGTCATGAAAGATGTGGATAATTATCATGGTAGCAGTGTCGGATCATGGCTGCGGTGTCACATCATGGATGCTGCACCAGACGCTGATTCAGGTGATTTAGGAATGGTAGCTATTATTTCAACTAATCTTAATATTGAAAGTTTATTGCGAAAACAAGTGTAAAGAAATCTAAAAAAAAAAAATCTGAAACCTTACAATAACAGTGTCAGATCGAAATGAACCATTGAAATCACCATTGCCTGCAACGCCAAATAGAAGATTACAGTCTCCGATTACAGTATTGATCAACGAGGAAAATCACTTTTTCGCATAGGAAGCATTGCTTTGCCAGTAGAAGGGGGGGTGCTACTCCGATCACCACACCAAATATGGGCATAGCCTCCCTAGGGAGAACACGTGGCTAATGGGGTCAATGACCTCTTTCTCCAAGGTCTCTTTCTCCAGGTGTGTTTTTGGCCAAGTGTCCGCTATGGGAGAATGTTATGATCTAGGAAAGAGTATTTGTTGTTTTTGGCCAAGTGCCTGGGAAGAATGTTATGATCCAGGAATAGTATTTGTTGTTGTTGCTCGATGCAAATCTTATGATCCAGGAAAGAGTTTGTTGTTTTTGGCCAAGTGCCTGGGAAGAATGTTATGATCCAGAAATAGTATTTGTTGTTGTTGCTCGATGCAAATGTTATGATCCAGGAAAGAGTTTGTTGTTTTTGGCACGCTAGGGGAGAATGTTATGATCTAGGAAAGAGTATTTGTTGTTGTTGTTTTGGCCATGTGCATAGAGTCATTAGGGAGAACACGTGGTTAATTAAAACGATTGGGAATTTGGAACACCTGTGCTGTCAGTCATTAATCAAATTGTTTCCGGGCAAAGTTTAATAATGTCTGACAGGTACTGTCAATCATTAATCAAATTGTTTCCAGGCGAAGTTTAATAATGTCTGACAGGTGATGTCAAGATTGATTGATATATCACGAAATGGGAATTAATTTGTTGTTCCTAAGGGGAATTATTGATTCAAGAAAGCGGAATTAATTTGTTGTTTCTAAGGAGAAGGTGGGGAAGAGATATATTGATTGCGTAATCGAAGGGAGAGAATTCCCGAGAAATTGATTACATAATCGATAGAACCCTATAAGGAGCTCGTGACGGGAATCCATTCATGGGCATAGAATGACGTAATCAACTAGGACAAATGGATTTCTAGTTTAGTTTAGTTTTAGTTAAGAGTTTGGTGTTTGACCTTAGAGTCTTAGCTTAGAGTTTTAGTTAGAGTTCTAGTTTAGTTTAATTTTACTTAAGAGTTTGACGTTTTATCTTTGAGTTTTTGTTAGGGTTCTAGTTTATTTTAGTTTTAGTTAATAGTTTAGAGTTTTAGCTTAGAGTCTTAGCTTAGAGTTTTTGTTAGATTTGAAGTTTAGTTTAGTAATAATTAAGAGTTTAGAGTTTTAGCTTAGAGTCTTAGCTTAGAGTTTTTGTTAGAGTTCTAGTTTAGTTTAGATAAAGTTAACAGTTGGAGTTCTACCTTAGAGACTTAGCTTAGAGTTTTAGTTTAGTTTTAGTTAAGAGTTTAGAGTTTTTTTTAGCTTAGAATCTTAGCTTAGAGTTTTTGTTAGAGTTCTAGTTTAGTTTAATTTTAGTTAAGAGTTTGATTTTTCACCTTTGAGTTTCAGTTAGAGTTCTAGTTTAGTTTAATTTTAGTTAAGAGTTTGACGTTTTATCTTTGAGTATTTGTTAGAGTTCTAGTTTATTTTAGTTTTAGTTAATAGTTTAGAGTTTTAGCTTA
>JAQQPU010001437.1:46790-82124 GCA_029168905.1 Artemia sp. Kazakhstan ARC1039 | reverse complement strand
ACGTTTATATTCGAAAGTTCAGTAAGAAAATATGCGCCTACCCTTGAGATAACATTATATCCCAGTTTACCCATCATTATGTCCCAGTTATGGAGGGTATCGTGATAACTGGGACAGAATAACTGACTATAGACTTTTGCCAGTTTCAAAAAAAGTAACAACACTAAAAATCGGTAAAAATGTCTGGAGAAACTAGAATGTTTATGCTATCGGTTGGTCTTTAAAGCGTTTAGATAGCTTAATCAGGACTCGAGCAATACCCAAAAGAAGATTTTTTGTCCCAGTGACGGTCGGTCTCCCCTACCTATCAAAAACCATTTCATGGGTAAGAAATTGTACACAATTTGCATGAATTTCTTATACGAATAAGAAATTAGCATAATTACCACATATAACTAAAATATTGTGTCCAGGTACTGAATTGACTAGATCGTTAAGTTCATAATAGAAACAGTCTTTCGTGGAATTGTCGGCTTCATTTGTTGGAGAATAATTCAGTCAGCTTTGACTGCGAGCTTGCAAAATGGACTTTCATCATTCTTTCGTTTTTGGGGACGAACTCAAGCATAGACTTCTTTGCATTCCTGCTGACTGCAAGGGCAACGCCGGCTTCACGGTTCTTTTCTGTGCCCAAAAACGAAACTTCATAGTCATCAACTACAATAGATCCGAAATCTGTCAATCTAGCTTCAGATAAAGCCGCTATGTCAACATTTTATGTTTGATGGGTTCTTTATAACACCTTTTATGCGACCAGGTGGTGTATGAGGGTTCACAGTGTGGACGTTTCAAAACGCAGGACGGGAAGGTTGGTTCGTTGTCAAAAATCGTGTCTGGGGACGGTCGGAAGTCCTTTTGGATGAGATGTCCTTTATGAATCAGTAATGTTTTACAGGGATAGGGGATTAACAAACCAATCAAAAGCTCCTTTATTTCAAAACGTTTACACTGTCAAGCCGATTCTTGTTTTTTTTTCGTCAAGACAAGAGTAAATAATTCAAAAAGTCTACATATACAAAATGCAATTTTCACATTAAGTGATATGGTCAAAATAAATACAATTTTCCAACACTTATACTGTCGACAAAAAAAAAGAGAGCCTAACATATCACCCAACCCTCCTCCTTTCCTGGCTTGGGACAGGCTGCTCACCAAAACCCCGAAAGGCAAGGATCCTCACAGGCGGAGTTAAATCAGTTGCGATAATTGTATTTTATTAATATTGGTGGTTTTATTTCTTTTTGGTCTATTTTATTTTTTTTTATCTTTGTTTCTTTTGTACTGATGCCGCCTAGTTTACATACAGGCGAAATATCCGCGTTGTTTTAGTCTGTCATCTTTACACCCTACTGGTCGCTGTCTCGTTTGTTGTCTTTTCATTGAGTTTTATCTCTTTTTGTTCTTTTCAGGTAAGCATTATAAAACTACTCTTGGCTAGACTGCAAGGCCGTACCCAGGATTTTTTTCAAAGGGAGTTTCACTAAATAAAAAATTTCGGGGGGGGGGGAGGGGGTTACACAAAAAAAAACTCAAAAACGCATACAAAATTTGTTTATATCCATTTTTGTTACGTTTTTACGAGTCAGACAAACATTTCGGGTGGGGTTCAAACCCCCCTAACACCCCCTCCGGGTACAGCCTTGTTAGACTGTATGATGCCGTGGCTTTACCTCATGTATTGTTCTTACAATTGATTGCTGACCCTATCCTTAGTGTTGATGGCCTGGCCTCTAACCCGTGTAGTAAAAAGATGGACCAATCCGGGATGGGTATTCTTTTTTGAATTGTTTTAGTCGGTGTTATGTATTTCTGTGTATAGTATTTACTTATATTTCTTGTGTATTTCATATTAAAGTGTTTCATTCAGTTATTCATATTTGTTCCCCATTGCCTTCGAACAATGTTATTGACGTATATTTTGCTAGCAAGACAGTTTTGCAAATAATGATCGTACTGGACCTAATAATGGTCCACCAAATTTACTATCGTGTTATTTGTACCCTTCTTATTATCGTTATTTTTACTGTTGTCCATCGGACTACTTTTCTGTCGTGTTATCATTACTCTTTTAATTTCCCTGAACACCAAATTTAGCAATAAGCATTCCCAACTTTAGAAACCTTTAACGTCATTCGATGCCTTAAAAATCCTTTCGCGAGTCCCAGCGTCAGCTGACCGTCTCAAAGACAAAGGGCCCATCAGCAATTTTCCCCCCTGTACAGGGAGCTTCCAAATCTGCCAAATTACTCAAATAATATTTCCTTAACTTTTAATTAATAAGGAATCTTGACTTTTTCAACAGTTCGAAAAGCTAACGAGAGGCTAACTCAAAATAAAGCAAAATATGATTGTTTACTAATTATTAGGCAAATATTAGGCAATGTCGGTAAGATTTTCAATCAAATTGGGTAGCACCACAGGGAACTTCCAAAGCTGTCAAATTGCTAAAAAACATAGCACCTTTGAGCTGATTTTTAACGTTTTCCTTGCAAGTAGACCAAAACATAGACTAAAACATGTTTAGGGGCTGCCCTTTCCTGAACATAAAAAAAATTCTGCTCCATTTAATCAGAAAAACAAAATTCACACCTTCTAATGATGTAAGTTTCATTAAATTCGAATAATTCTATCTCCGGCACGAAACGGGAAAAGTTAAATAGTTCCCCTTTAATCCCCCGGAAAGTAGGTGTCGGAGTTTAGTTTTCTGTCCTTTAATCAGATCCTTTTATCCAAGCTCTGCAAGTTATGGCAAGACCCCCCAATCAATTCTAAATAGCTTGGCCATTCAAACTGAAAGAGTTTATAATGAAAAAGCGACATGGAGGACCGAAGGAAACGTGGCTTGCCTGTACCAAGGCTGACCTAGGCCAACTCGGTGGCTTCAGGAAGTATGGACGAAGATGGGATAAGTCCTGGCTCGAAATGATTAAGCCACTCACGAACGACCGAGACTCTTGGCTTGCCACAATGACGAAGCTACTGGACGCCAAGGAGAGCTGACATGCTTGAGTCCTGCTACAAGTACAATGGACGAAATGGGATAATTCTTTAAGGTACTTTTCGCCTTAAATTTTACGGGTACCGGAATTAGCAAGCTGCTTCCCTACTTTTAGGTTCATTGAGACCTGACCCTGATACCGAAATACCCTAAAACTCTTTAATTTTTGATTAATTTTATTCTCGGTACATGTCTATAAAAAAAAAAAAAAAAAAAAAAAAAAAAAAAAAAAAAAAAAAAAAAAACTATCAAACGAAATTGAGGAGTTACAGTAAAACTAGAATACGTAGAATTTATCGTAGGCTACGTATTCTAATTATTACTTTCTAATCCCCCTGCTCTTTACGCTAAATTGTGATTTTTTTCTCGAATACCTGAGAGCGATGCAATGAAATATATAGTTCTTGTTCACTATGATTCGAGAATGAAAAGGTTTATTAATTAGCATTTGCTATTAAGAATAAGATTATCGGTTCAAAAATTTTAAAAGGCAATTTTAACAAAAAATCCTTGCTACTGTGAACTGGCTATATTTGTTGTACTTTATAAAATTTTCAGTAAAGCTTTTAAACAAACAAGAAGTTGAGGGGGATGTAGTCGCCTCAAAGATACAAAATTTACATTTTTCCAACTTTAATATCACTTTAAAGAATTTTTTCTTTTCAATATGTTCAGGGATGAATGTGCCATTTCACGGCGGCATTGCCTCTGAAACTGGGCTAGGAATACAACTTTTCCGTAGTTTTAAGTGCATTGATTAATTCAACATTTTGGCTCTACCCGAGTCAAAATTTGCATCGTGTGACACAGAATGGTGAAAATTGACACAGTGACATAATGACAATGAAAGTGACACCGTGAACAAGGGTTAAATGTGAATGGAACAGTTTTCTGTAACATGATATCTTAGATTGCTTAAAAGTGGCACTAGAACTTGAATCCTTGTTCAATGGTCACTATTACGATATTACCAACTTAAAACTTGTTGAGTGTTCCCCTTTCTAAAATTATGAAAAAATATCTTATTCGTGTTTTTTTTTACACACATTCTCTTACACATTAATAGCTGTTGATGGGTAACTTGAATTTTACATAATTAAAATTGTCATGACAACAGACTCTGCTAACATATATATTTTTATCAAAAATATGTTCTTAGAATTTCAATTACTATTGCCTCGGGCTGCTCTTTACTTACAGTTGCTCACCAAAAACGTTTAAAACATTCCATCAATATAATTCCATAATTATCAAGAGATTATTTAAATTTTATTTTAGAACAACTAATTAATCGCCTTCCTTGTTCATTTTTACGTACAGTTTTGCCGTCTCAAGGGTAAGTCACTTTAAATCTTAACTGGGCGTTGAACGCCTGTGCCTCCTTAGCATCCAGGGTGGAACAGCCTATAACTGCATCAAGTTTGCTACTGCCTTGGTATATTCCCATTCTTGTTGAACGAACTGTACGCTGTTTGCATAGATACTGATGGTAGAGTCCGGCGTGTTTCTGGGTCTTCTTCGGCTGCGACTTCCTGGGGGTTGCAGTCAATGTAAAGTGACTTTTAGGAGTCTATGGTCGTATAAAATAATTTCCAAATTCAAAGTTATTGAAAATTAAAAGCAATTCATAAGTGCAACAAGTAATTGGAATGTTTTTTTAAATATATTAATTAAAATGTACAATACCCACATGATATAAAAAATATCCTGAAATTGATTACTAATATTGAGTTTAATTAATTATTAAATCTTCCGGATTTAGGGGAATGGGAAATTCATGGGAAGGCGTAAAGAGGGAGTTTTTGAATAGATTGGGATGGAAGAGGAGCGTGCGTAGCTGTGTTGGCCTCAAGCGGCTTGGTGCTGCGGTGAGTTGTTAGTAGTAGTAGTATTGAGTTTACGTGGCAAAACACGGCCAAGGATCTTTTACTATATTTTCAAAATTAGCATTTAACCTGCTGATTTTAGAAGTCCAAAAGGATTATTCAACATCCAAGGAATGCTGAAAGGGATATTGAACTAAATCAAAAGACAATACGTACATTCAGGCCAAAAGGGCGTCTGTGCATTATCTCAGGAATAGCTGAGGGTAAGCTGAAACTTTCAGAGGATTTCAAAGGGGGGTGTTGAACTAAATCAGAGGACACTGCGCATCCAGGTTGTTAAAGGGGCTTATCAGCAAACTCTTAGGATCAGCTAAGGGTATTAATCTGAAGCAGCTTTCAGGGAATATTGAACGAAACCGAAAGCCACTATGTGCATCCAGGTTTCAAAATGACGTATGTGCAATATCTCACGAGCGGCTAAGGGTATTATGTTGAAACTTCCGGCAATGTAGACAGAGATATTGAATTAAATCAAAAACACTATGAACATTCAGGTTTTCAAAACGGCGTATCTTTTATATCTAAGGAATGGTGAATCTGCAATATTCCAGAAAGCAAAAACTACCCCCTATAAGTTTCACCTATGTATAAGCAGAGCGGGATTTAAAGCTTTGACGCCTCTAGGCCCAATCGGTTTTGCCTCTCCGTTTTTGCCAAATTTTTAGGCAAATCCTCGAAAATTCCGGGAAAACACTGAACAGAACACAACTGATGAGTCAAAGTAATGAGAGATTAGAGAGAGAGGTGATACCGAGCTCTCAGCTGCCATTCTTGGGAGACTTCTGAGAGTTTTTTAAGTGGCCACGGAATTCCTGTTTTTTAAATCATTTTTCTGTGAATAGGCAGCGCGGTGGCGGAGTGCATCTGGCACTTTGACGATAAATCACATCAGTCAGTACAGTTTTTGTTAAAAAAATCATTCAGTGATAATTTATTGCGCCCCCCTAGGCCCACGCCTAGTGGGGCTAATGGTAAATCTTGGTCTGTGTATAAGCAAAAGAACTTTGAAATTTTGCTGAAGTTGCGCTTGCACAAAAGTACTTAAGACAACTCTCGTGCAAACTATTTGGTTTTGTGGAAAATTAAAGTGTTTCATTAGGATTAATTAGGTTATGAATAAAAATCTAGTTAGAGGCATAAGAAATCACGAGATACAAAAGGAATAAACTATTTTCTAATTTATTTTTGCAAACGGCCGTCATCAGAAAACGAGACATCCGATCTTTAGTAGCCAGAATACAAAAGAATATAAAAACCTTCCAAACATGGAATTTAGATATCTTCAATAAATCTCTTGTAATAGGTGTTCAGTGAGGCTTGATGCTGAGCCGTGGTTTCTGTCTTCATAGCCTCGCGGATTGCCATTGTAGCGTAGCTTGATGCAGGGAGACTGAATTCCATTATAAGGGCTTCGAAACGACCATCTACAAAAGTCAAATTATCAGACTTAGTCTTTATGAAAAAAAAAAGAACTTCAGCTTGCCAAAACCATTAAGGAGAGAAAGAAGGGGAGGGGACTTTATAATATCGAAAACCAAAGAAAACCCAGCATCAACTTCACGGCAAAAGAATATCAACTTCACGGCAACTTGTCCAAGGGGGAGGTAAACTAACCATGCTTCTACAATACAAACAGGGTTAGGTTAATCAGATAGGTCATATTTCCCTTGTTTAAACTTGAACCTTAAAAATAATCTATCACATTAATATAAATTCTAGAAATAAACCACAACCTAAACCCAACCCCCTCCAGGAATCAAAACAAATTTAAAAATCATATTTCAAATTAATTAAAATCCTTAATTATTTTCTTAAGCAAACAAACTTTACCAATATATATTTTTTTTTTTAAATTCTGATCAAGATGGTTCCAACTTTCGATCCACCCATGAAGGGCAGAAACGTTGAACCCACAGAAAAGACCAATGGGGCCTTAACATCTATAGGGGAGTTTCATAGCCGTGAATCAAGGATATCAGGTCTACTAAGCTATTAAAACATGCAAGGTGTCTAATGTTTTTCATGTTATATTTTCCCTGGTTGGAAGCCCCCCTCCGGAAATTTTTTGTCAGGCCCGAAAAAATAAACATAAAAAAATACATATATAAACAAAATTTGATGCGTTTTGTAAAGATTTGTTTGCCCCCCCCCGAACAAAAATCCTGGATACGCCCTTGAGTATCATTAAACGCTTGTTTAAACTTGAACCTTAAAAATAATCTATCACATTAATATAAATTCTAGAAAAAAACCACAACCTAAACCCAACCCCGAAAAAATTACCTAAACCAAACCCCGAAGGCCCATTTACCCTGAGATTTTACTAATACTGCAATTCAGCCCGTTCGAAAACCCGGTATTAACTAATGCTAGTGATCAGATTTTACTATTCACAATAGGTAAATTAAACAGTTGAATGAACTAATACCGTAATCTAATATCTTACACAGTCCTTGCTTATTCTGTCATACAAGAGTTCTTGAGCTCTGACGAGTTCCTCTCGCTCCTCCCTCGCTTCTTATTTATTCTATTTTTCCGTTAATCACTTATTTTTTGTTCGTAGTTTTTTCTCTATCTGGATAAGGATCAGTTATCAGCCAATTAGAAAATTTTATGAACAATTCTGATTGGTTCGACCTTAACGTCAATGATGCCCTGAACAATATACCGGGAGTTGTTTCTTTATGAATTCCACAAGCCTTAAACACAGCTGGTCTAAAAACCAATTATAGTCCATAATTTATGTCCTTCATCCTGAAATGGCCCACACCTACAAATTCAGCCCAAAGAGTGTCGTTCACTTAAAAGTGGGATCTGGCAATAGTGTCGAAAAAAACTTCAACTTCAGCTAACGTTTGACAACACTTGACATTATTTCCAGTTTAATAATAAGCTAAAATAATTAACTAATAATTAACTAAATTTGTGTAGTTGGTAAAATTAGTGTAGTAGTAAGCGTCTGATCTCAGTTCCTGAAAGGAAAACGATTACAAGCTTGGAAAAATGCCAAGTTTTGCCAAATGCTAGATGTCATTGATAGTTTTTTCGCCAACAATAGTGCCAGTTTCCACGCTTATAAGTTACCCCGAATCTTTGATTTAACCCTTATTATCCTCGTTAGAGACAAGCGATGCTAGTATTTTAGTTCTTTCTCCGCTATTCCTAAAGAATAATTAATTATCATTAACGATAATTGTCTTCTTGAACGTATCCTTAATTCTTCTTGGTATTTTGGTGACAATTTGTAATGACACTACAATCATTGACAATGCTTGACAAGACAATTTTTGGACATTTTTCTTTCAATTCCACTCTGTCCTTTATTGCCCATGTGTATATGACTCGTGTATCGTATATGTTGAAAATTACATATCAACAAGATATTTTAAGCCATTAATAGTCAAATAAAATTCCAGCCTGATTTTACCAATAGAAACTTGAGACATCCCCCTCCCCCAAAGAGAAATTCTATGATCACCCAGCTAACTGTTTGCCAACTTTGCCTATTCAACCGTTACTAATATCTTTATATATTACTATATAAAGTATTGTCCGTATAGTATTATATATTTATAATTACTATAAAATTTGATTTTGACACCGGCGGGCTTTAAACCTAAAGGACATACACAAGGTCAAGAGAACGTCAATGAAGACAAATTGTTTTGGATATGACTGCTTGCATTAATTTGTGATGCTCCATTTTTTTTTAGACTACAAACAGAACCCACCCTATAAATGAGCTTCATGTTCATTTAAACATATTAACATATTCATTTAAACATGTTAACAGTTAATCCAAAATTATGGCTTTCAAATAGAAAAGCTGAACAAAACGTTCTAACACGATTCACCCAGGAGAATACTTAATATAGTATTATACGATCCATATAGTACTATATATTTACTATATCTACTATATAATACTACAATTACTATACGATCCATTCTTTATTTAGTGCTAGTTGTACTGCTGCACAACTCAAATTCTATAGTGCTATAGTGCATTCTACAGTGCGTTCGAGCCACATATCCGACAACCCCAGTTACTTATCCCTTGCGTTTTTCGAAAAGTAAAGGACGTTAGAGAACAGAAAGGAACAGTAATTTGGAAATGCGGCACACCTTCAGGGGTTTCTAACAATCTATGCTTACAGTATTACACACGTGATTGACGTTGTTATTCGTCTAGTTGCCTATAGCGTTTCAGTTGACAAGCTGCCCGACAAATATTTGTTATTATCAATTGTGGATTACATCCGGGGAAAATAATACTAAGCAGATAGGTCAGATAAGAGATGCCCGTACGCACTCTTAGAAAAAGTAAAAAGTAACTTCAACCACTCCTAATTCAACTTTATTGAGGGCGTTCACGTCAGAAAGTATTAATTGCCGTGTGAGGTCGGATAAGGGATGTTCGTACGCACTCTTAGAAAAAAAGAAAAACCTACCTTCAACCACCCCCAATTCAGCTTTTTCGAGGGCGTCCACGTCAGAAAGTATTAAAGGATGGGTGAGGTCGTCATATTTGACTTTCTTGTAGGAAAGGTCAATTGGTCGCTGAATAAAACGCCGATAACCACCATATAAGCAGTAAGACCTTTAAAAGAAAAATAATATTATTTAACTCATGGTTATAATGATGGCAACACCGTATTGATTGCAGTACTAACAGTGGTGGACCTTGGAAGTAAAAAGTAAAGGGAAAAAAACAACTAGATACAAGGTTGTACGATATTTATAACAATATATACGTGGGAATAAAATACAAATTTGTTGTTTTTCATTTTGGCTTGTTGAATTTTTGACGAAAAACAGGAAAACCAAGCAAAAAAAGGGTCCACTGTTATGCATATGAGAGCATTGGAGAAAATCTTTTGTGTTTAGTAGAGGAAGCAAAGAATTGGTAGAATTAAAAGAAACAATTTTTTAGGGGACAATTATATTGATATAAATAATCGTACAAGAATAAGGAAAAAGAAGAACCTTCGGAAGATTTTGAAGACAGGGTAATTTTAAGCCCGAACTAAAAAGCTCTTTTTTCTGTAAGCCGATGATAGATAGTGTTGATGAGTTGATACTCAATAGGGCTGTTCTTTTACTCATCTTTGTGCTAAGATCTTACATCTTTTGACAAAGAACGCGTTGTGTAGATTGTATTATGTGTTGCTATGGCCCACAGGCTTTTTGCAATAAATCTTATCTTATCTATCTTATCTATACAACAAATTTCTATATAAACCTTATATGCCCCCAGGGCATAACTTACAACCCTTGCACCGAGGGCTCTGAGGGGATTATCATCCTAAAAGACCTAATTTCCAGAAGTTTCAACTACGTTGAACAAAATGGATATCTCAAAATTTTGATTGGATGTGTTTGGGAAAATGGTGTACGTGAGAGGGGCGTTAGTCGCTATCCAATCACTTTCAACTATTAAAAAAGGCACTGGTCCTTTCAATTTCCAATTGAATGAGCCCTTTTTTCTACGACAACGCTTTCAATAAAAACCTTATATGCCCCCACGGAATAACTTACAACCCTTGCACTGAGGGCTCTGAGGGGGTTATCATCCGAAAAGACAAAATTTCCAGAACTTTCAACTACGTTGAATAAAATGGATATCTCAAAATTTTAATTCGATGTGTTTGGGAAAATGGTGAGCATAAGAGGGGCACTATCACTAAGAGTTATGACTTAAGACTAATTAATGACTAAGAGTTAGTCACTATCCAATCACTTTCAACTATAAAAAAAGGCACTAGCCCTTTCAATTTCCAATTGAATGAGCCCTTTTGAAGTTTCTACGACAACGCTTTCATTAAAAACTTTATATGCCCCAGGAGCATAACTTACAACCCTTGCCTTGAGGGCTGTGGGGGGAGCAGTTTTCATCCTTAAAGACCTAATTTCAAAACTTTCAACTACGTTGAATAAAATGGCTATATAAAAATTTTGATTGGATGTGTTTGGGGGAATGATGGGCGTGGGGGGGGGCTAGTTGCCCTCCAATCACTTTCGACTATTAAAAACGGCACTAGCCTTTTGAATTTCCAATCGAATGAGCCCCTTTTGAAGTTTCTACGACAACGCCTTCTATAAAAACCTTATATGCCCCCAGGGCATAACTTAAAACCCTTGTCCTGAGGGTTGTGGGGGAGTGTCCTCCTCAAAAACATGTTTTGGTGGGGTGGGGGTAGCAATGCTCACTCACTTTGTACATTTACTTCAACATAGCTACTTCGAATACAAATAAAGAGAAAATAACACATAAAATACACACAAAAATAGTACCAAGTTGTTTTTTCCGGCAGATTTTTAAAACATTTGTGATCAGCTCCTGCTTTATTAATTCAAAAGAGGAATCGACCTTCCGACGTTTGCCTTCAAATCTTTGTCATTTTTGTGGTGAGTTTTAGAGCATCTAACATACCCTTTGCTACCTTTACCCCAACCAAATCCTTTGGCCCGAGAGCGCTACCTAGTCATTCACAAACAAAACAACTATCAAATTTTTAGCCTTTACTGAATTGCTAAGTACCAGCTCAATTTGGCATGTATTATGTGATTTTTGACTCCTATATTTTGATTATTACTAACTTCAGTCTATTCATTTGGTTAAACAATTGTATGGTAAAAGTTCAGGGGCTTTTAAGCATTTTGTCTTATTCGTCCACAGAATGTTCCAATTAATGAGACTCGGGCATTGATGTAATTCAGGATGTCTTCTATTTATTTTTTCGGCAGTAATGCCACCCGTTTCAAAAGTGGACATTCTTTGTATCTTGTTCAGTAAAGTGCAAATTATGTTCTGGCCTTGAGGAGGCAGAGGGGTTTTGGGTCTTACTCGTGTTAATTTCTGCCCGTTTTGAGTTTGACCGGGTTATTTATTGTAATTTCGGTTCGTTTTGGGTTCACTTATTTATTGATGCTGATGTGTGCTAGTTTTACGCATGATAGATTATTTTATTTTATTTTTGCTCATTTTTTGTTTAATGGAGTTCTTTACTTTTCTTTGAAAAACTTGTTTTGTGGGAAAAGTTTTTTTTTTTTAATTAATTTCTGTTCGTATATTGACAGAAGTCTTTTTCGGGGAAAAAGAAAATAATAGTTTAAATCTTTTCAGCTTTTCTTTAAGAATTTATAGCTTGGCCTGCTATTTGTAAGCTGGAGAAAATTTTTCAACAATTTTTAACAACATGCACCCTTTCCAAAATCTTGACACAAATAGTAGTGCCTAATTTAGTTTTACACCTCCTCTAGTTGATCTGAAAAATAAAACTTAATACCATTGCCAGAAAAAAATTATCTATGGTTTTTCACAGCCTGAATATATTTACAGTCTTTTTATTTAGTGATAGTTAAAGAGCAGAAGTAGCCCTGAAAGTTTGAACTTACTACCCTCAGTCCACAGTTTATATAATTATCCAGTATGATCTTTCCCTATCTCACCCATTATAAAAACCCGAACCGAGGTGCGAGTGCTCCAGAGAACGTTTTTGCGATATAAACATAAGCGGCAATAGATCTTTTCACGGGTAGACAAAGAATAATCACCTACGGAACAAGTACTGACAAAACCACTTGGCCGGCTCAACCAATAAGTGGACAATAAGTGCAGAAATAAGTGGGAGGAGCTTTTTGTTCGCACCAAGAATGAAGAGCCTGAAATCATCTGTGGTAAACTTACTGGTATATTATATAAACTGTGCCTCAGTCGTTCTTGGGATATTGTTCAGATGTCTTATGAACCAGCATACACACAGTGCGTTTTGATTTAATTTTAAAGCAACATTTAGTTTTTAATCATAATGGACGAAACACATAACTGTGGGGGGTTGACCTGCCCAATAACCCTAGAGATATAGTTACTTTACTGTTCAGCTATACTGAACAAAATGGTTGTCTTGAAATTTTGGTTTCACAAACAGTATTAAAGTAGTCGCAGCAGTATTATTAGTACTAAACTTAATACAATTAGCCACTGCTATGACATGGTCGATATGCGCTTTGATAACCAGTATATTCATATACTTCTTGAAATTTCCATCTGAATGCTCTTAGCCTTACAAGTAGTTGCAATAAAGGTAGTAGTTGGAGCAATTGTAATAGTAGTAGTAGAACTAGTAAATGTAGCAGTGGGAGTAGACTAGTAGTATTAGTAGTAGTAGGATGGCGTGTAGTGGTTCAGTTTACCTACACCCCTGAAAATTCTCAGAAAAATTTCACCTTAATATCCTTAGACATAGTTGTAATAGCAGTCACAGCAGTAGTATTGGTACTCAACTTAATACAATTAGTCATTTCTATGACATTGTCGATATATCTTTCTGATAACCTGTATATTCATATACTTCTTGAAATTTTCATCTGAATGCTCTTAGCCTTAGAAGTAGTTGCAATAAAAGTAGTAGTTGGAGCAATAGTAATAGTAGTAGTAGAACCAGTAAATACAACGGTGGTAGTAATATAGTAGCAGTGTGCACATATTGCCTTTTGGCCAATTGATCTTCCCCTTGAAACATTCTCTGAGAGTTCCAACTTCATACACAAATCGATTCTTTAGATACACTATTTGGACAATCTAAAAGCACATACTGTCTTTTGTTAGTTCGAATTTGCCGTCAATTTTCTCTCAAATTTTACCTTCATAAACCTAGCCTAAATAGTTCTAGTATCACAGTAGATGCGGTGGTAGTAGGAGAAGTAGTTGCAGTGTCAGTGTTGTATTATTAGTAGTAGTAACAGCAGCAGCAGCAGTATCAACAGCGATAGTAGCATGTACATCTTGTCTTTCGTCAATTGAACATTCCTTTCATGATGATGCCCCAGAAGTTTCACCTTAACAAGGTAAGCCATTCCAAAACTATTGCTGATGTGCACTTTTGACCACCTTTTGACGCCCTTTTCACCTTAATACTCTAAGCCTTACAGGTTGTTACAATTAAAGTAATAATTGGAGTAGTTTAGTAGCAGTAGTAGTACTAATAAAAGTAGCAGTGGTAGTAGTGTTAGTAGTGGCATGATTATACTGCCTTTTTGTCAATTGACCTTCTCCTTTTAAGTATTCTCTGAAAGTTCCAACTTAATAACCAAATCCAATCTTGAGATACACTCTTTTGACAATATTGTCTAACATAAACACATATTGTGTTTTGATTTAGTTCAAATTCCCCCTCAATAATCTGTCAAAATTTCACCTTCATAATCGTAGCCTTAATTGTACTAGTATCATTGTAGTAGTGGTAGCAGTTAGAACAGTAGTAGCAGCAGTATTAATAGCGGAAACAGCAGGTACATTTTGCCTACCTTTTTGTCAACCCACGGTTAACGGACAAATAAGATTTTTTTAACACAATTGAAAAAATCTTAAACAATATTGGTCAAAATATTAAACAAAAAATAATAAATAAAATATAAAATAGGCAAGAAAAACGAGGGTAGTGTCAGCCAGTTTAAAAATTCTACTGGCTGACACATCCTCATTTCCCCCGCCTATTTAATTTTATTTTTCATTTATTTTTTTCTTCTTTGCGTCATACCTTCCATAAAAACCTTAACTGACCCCAAGGCATAATTTAAAACCCTTGCCCGCAGGCTCTGGTGGTTCGTATCAACCCCAAAAGCCTTGTTACATAATCTTTGGACTATTTTGAATAAAATGGCTATATCAAAAATTCTATTGGATGCATTTCAGGAAAACACGACATGTCATGGAGAAAGGTAGCTACCCTCTGACCACATTGACTCTTAAAAAAGGCACTGGAATTTCTGATTACCAATCAAATGAGTCCCTTCCGAAGCATATACGACCACCCCCTCTATAAAAACCTCATATGCCCCCAGGGCATAACTTACAACCATTGCCCTGAGGGCTGCGAGGGGGTTGCCATCCTCAAAGATATAATGTCCGGAACCTTCTACTCTGAACACAATTCCTATCTAAAATTTTGATTGGATTTGTTTGGGAAAACGATGGGCATGGGGGGGGGGCTGGTTGCTCTCAAATCACTGGGCTGGTTTACTCTTAAAAGAACACTATAACTTCCAATTACCAATAAAATGAGCCCCGTCTGAAGTTTATACGACCCATTCCATAAAATCTTATGCCCCCAGAGCATAACTTACATCCCTTGCCCCAGGCCTCTGGGGGGTTGTGTCAACCCTGGAGGCATTGTTATATGATTTTGAAGGATTTTGAACAAAATGGCAATTTCACAATCTCAATCTGATACGTTTGGTGAAAAGAGGGGTAGTCGGGCGGGGGGGGATAGTTGCCCTCCATCACTTTTGACTCTTAAAAGGGAACTATAACTTCTAATTTTCAACCAAATCCTTTTTCAAAGTTTATACAACCATTCCTTCCATAAAACTTCCTATGCCCCGGGGCATAGCTTACAACCCTTGCTCCCAGGCACTAGGGGTTTGCTTCAATCCCAAAAGCCTTGTTATATGATCTTTGGAGTATTTTGAATAAAATGGCTATATCAAAATTTTATTTTGATGCATTTCGGAAAATAAGACGCGCGGGGGGGGGGGGAGCTGCCCTCCTATAGCTTTGACACTTAAAAAGGGCACTAAAACTTCTGATTACCAGCCCAATCAGCCCCCTCCAAGTTTATACAACCACCATTTCTACAGAAACCTTATATACCTCCATCAAAGTTCAACCTCAAAGACATAATCTCCGGACGTTTCAAACACGCTGACAAAATGGCTATTTCAAAATTCTGATTGTATGCGTTAGGGGAAACGATGGATGTGTGGGGTTGTCCTTCAATCAATTGCAACTATTACAAAGGGCACTAAACCTTTCAATTTGTAATCGAGTGAGTCCCTTTCATAGTTTCTACTACAACTCCTTCGATACGAAGTGCCCTGGTCTTAAAAAAAAAAACAAAAAAACACTGTGCCAACACCGTTCTTTACTCACGAAACGCTTTTGCGAAGCCTATGATTCAAGATTCATTTAACAAGTATAGCAATCGTAATTACAGCTAGTGCCATAACTGCTTTACGCTAACTTTTGCAACATAATAAAAACCAAGTATGATTTATCCCTCTAGTAAAAAAAAACGTACGAATGAATTGCTGAAACGATTTATCCTCCTATGCACGGGTACAAACTTGTTCTACCCCCACCCCTCGCTAGTAGGGAACGGTGTTTATCACTTAAAACACGGAATGTCAAAACTTAAACATCAGATGACGCCTGCGTTCTCTAAAAGTTGGAATTCGTAGAGCTGCGAGAGCAGATTTGTAAATGACACACTTGGTTACTAGGATGTTTTAATGCTGATATAAACGTTGGGATTATTTGGGAGTTACTCTGAGCAATAATGGGAACACATCCACAAAACAAATCTAGAAAAATGATGAAAAAGACGAAGTAAAACATTAACAACTTACTTTGCTTTTTTCTTAATATCCTCGAATTTGATACCATCTTTTTCCAACAGCTCCTTATACCATTCACCACACACATTATTTGGGTATATTGTGTCAGCTCCTGGCAGTGGAAGGACAACGTCAAAAATAGTGTAATTATTAATATTTTCCTCCGTTACAACGATAGGAACTTGACGATTTTTCCTCCTTCTCTCCGCTTCTACTTCGTCTGATGAAACTTCTTCGTCCTTTGTTTCAGCTTTCTCAACTTCAGCTTCCGTTTTTACTAAAGACGAATAGAAATTGAAATAATATAATTTTTTTCTTATATACATTATATTTAAATTTATTTTATATGAATATATTTTTTTATTATATAATAAATATATATTTTTATTTATAAAATTCTTGCTAGAAAATTCACAAGATCAAGAGAAACAGGGTATTGCATTCGAGACTACAAAAATAATAAAAAATTTTTCCTGTGGACATTGTTCTTGAAGACCTAAGGAGGGGGGGGGGTAGGAAACGTCCTAAATATATTGGAAGTTGGGCTAGTTTTTTTTTGCAAATGCACCCTCATGAGTTTCCTCGCATCTCTTGAAACTAAGGGAGGGATACTGCTAGGCTCTAATGGCGACCATGCCCTGTAATCCAAACATGTATGCGCAGAACTTTTCTTTTAAACTATCTTTAACCAGCCACGTCGTTAAAGAAGATGTTAGATATAAGCAGTATCCAAGTAAATATCCTATACATTATCCTGAAAGAGGGAAATAGTTGACTACGCCTTTTCCACCATCACACATATTCTGTATTACTTGCTAATGATTAGTATTGTGGCTTACACTAAAAAATAAATAAATAAAAAGTATACATATAAAAATCTAGTTAATATAATAATTTTTCAGTGTAATGTCGGCCTAGTATGATTTTTAACAATTCAAACATTAAAACAATACCAATACCAACAATTATTAATAATATAACAATAACAAAAACAACAATTAAAACAATAAAAATAATAACAATAACAAAAACAATAGCAACAATTAAAACAATAGCAACAATTAAAACAATAACAATAATAATAATAAAAATTAAACAATAACAATAATAATAATAATAATTAACCCAATAACAATAATAACAATAATGACAATTAAAACAATAACAATAATAACAACAATAACAATAACAAAAACAATAACAATAACAACAATTAAAGCAATTCGAACCATTACGTGCAGCAGTAGATTGAACGCAGAATAAAAAAAGAATTTGTGATTCGATTTAGATAGCAAATACAATTTACAAGAACACATATATAAACCTAAAAGGTACATGGCTATTTCGAAGCCCTAAGTTGCGCAACTTAGTACCCTGTGACGCCTTCATAGCTATGGGTAAAACTTCTTGGCACAAGGTCCCTCTGCTTATTTTTGACAGGGTGGATTTGGACTCCTGCCAGTTTCACGAGGAAGAGCCAAAAAGCTTGTATACTACAAGTACAAGTAAATGTCTTTTAAATGTAAAAGCATTGGACCTTACGTTAGCTTGACTCCAAATATCGACGAAACTACATTAATAAAAATAATGAGTTAAGATTTCCATAGATGGCAAAAAAAAAATCTACGCATTGTTTATCTAAACTGAAATTGTTTCCTACACAGGCAATATTGAATAACCAGTTACATTTAAGAAATTCAAGACAGATTACTCACAGAATGTGGAGTTGGTATGACCTAAGATACTGATAGTGTCACCTACGGATCCCAAGTCTAATTCTCATAAATTCTAATCAAAATAAGTCAAAATTTCCCATAAGCTTGTTTCGAATCTTCTTTGAAAACGATTATTCGAACTTCACCCTCTGGAACGATACTATTTATGTTTGGTACTTTTCCCTGTCGTTCATGCAATTCTCAAAGCACTAGCATCTTAAATAGGTAGGTGTTGGGAGAAGGGGAACACACCCCCCCCCCAAGAGTGATTTTAAAGGTATTTTCCCTTTCCTCCACAAAAATAAAAAAATATTGTCCTAAAGAATAGTGTTCCCCGATTTCAAGTTCCGGTGATTGCCTTAAGAGATCTCCTCCTAAAAACACTAAACACTGATATGGGTTCAGTTTTCTTTCATTGCATGTCAATGACAAAAATAATTGGGTTTTGAAATTTTGATAATATTTTTTTTATAACACTATCAATTTAGTATGATCTTGTAGGAGTTCACTGAAGTGCCAAAAAGGAAACAAATTTTTATGTATATCCAGATACTATTTTTTTATGTACATCCGATTTTATGTGTATCCATTGAACATAAATTTATAGCCTTGCAATGAGTCATGCTTCTTGCGTAGTACTCCCCTTCTTCTTTAATGCCTTCACTTTTAGTTATCTAACCTTCACTGAAAGAACTAAGAGGACTATGATGGAAGAGTGTTCCTCAGGGAGTTGACTACAAATCGATCTGCATTACCGTGCAAAGCTATTTTCCATGAGCTGTTGCTAGTGCATTTTCTCCTTCATAGGGTCAAAAAGGACTATGGGTCGCCAGGTTTGTCTTAATCACCTTGACAAATGTTGCAGGAGGAGAGAAATTTCAGTGGATGTACTTCTAATACGTTCTTTTACATCATATCACACATTTCCTTAAAAGGATGCACATTGTCTTTGGCAGTGATACATTTTATACTAATTTGCCTATTGTAGATTGTTTGGAGTATTTCTAAATAGCTTTGGCTGCCCCAACATTATACGGGGAGCAACAACCTGTCTCAAAAGCAGACTAGCAACTCCATCCCTCGGGTGGGCCACCTAGAGGGGTATTCTAATTGAATCAAAGAAAGCTTTTGGAACGATGCATATTCCTTGTTCTCTAATGTAGTTAGGCTGTTTAGACGCGTGCTTCACAATAGATCAGCTAAAACTTTAATTCCCAGGAGGCTAAGCTCCTCAGCTCTTTTAGTGTTATCCGACTGCCCCAACCGACTGCGCCACAGCAGGACACTTCTTCTTGTTTGGATTAGTATGGAGACACTTTCTCATAATCTCATCACCGGAATAAAATTCCGAGTCCTTCAATGTGTTGCTTCAGCTTGGTTAGAACTCTGGGTCCCGCAATACCAGGCTGATGTCAAACCCAATACGTCACTAAAAATCCTTTTGACTCTTTTCAGCTTCCAAAAACATTCACTTGCTCCACCTGCACGCCTACCAAAACCATATTTAGAAAAAACACATAGTTCCAGAAGTTCAAGAATGAAGTGTAACCAGATAAAACTTTTTATAGCATAGTCGCACCTCTCTTCTTATAAATTCAATTGTCAGTAGAGTGGGTTCTGAAATATGCATTCTACCTTTTTCTTTCTTACCCTTTTCCCATAAATATACCTTCAATTATGAATAGGGGACAGGGTAATGATTCCAGGATGTCCACCAAGTGATTAATTTTACAACAGAAAATTCTATATTAATACTCTCTTCCCCACCTCTTCCTCGGTTGGGTGCTAAATGAATTTTGTTTTGCTTGACGATTTCGCAAAAATATGAGTAAAACCAACAGCCAAGCCAAGGGTAGGAGTTATGAAAAAGGACAAGCCGATGATTCTGGTTTAATCGAAAAAGCTATTACAAACTACAACAGGCCTAGAATTATTTAAAGTTATCATACAAATATTAAAGCATACAAAATTATACATGCTAAAACAAACTAAATAGACACAGATAAAAGATCCAGGGAAAACCAAAGAAGAAAAGGATGCAGGGAAATCAAAGAGACAACAGATATGAACACAGACGTACACTTTCTATGGGAAGGAACTAACATGTTGGAAAGGGGCGCATGAATTTTGTCCTTTTTTTTAGGGTGGGATGAAATACTGCTTTAAATAAGAAGGAGTAAGAGAGGTTATCCTATTTATAAAGAATAAGGAGGAAGTACTTCTGTACATATCCAATTTTTCAAAGGAGGACGATTGCTATTGTGAGGTGATATTTACCTTCTTCTGTTTCGGCCTTCTCTGCCTCTTTCACTTCCTCTTTTATTGGCTCTTCCGTTTTATCGTCTTCTGCTTGTTTAGGCACCTCTCCAGTCCGCATTTTCTCTTCAGGTTTCATTTCTTCTCCAACTGCTTCAGAAGTTTCCATCTTCTCTCCAGTTTCCTCTGCCTTGACCCCATCTTTTTTTGCCTCTGTTTTAGTAGCTTCTTCTTTCGCCTATATTGCAATAGAGTCAAGTTCAGTTAAACTGGCAATACTGAACTCAATCACTGGAGAGATTCTGATGATGGGAGATCAGCACCACTATGCGGATCAATTTCTATTAGTTTCCCTTTTCAGCACAATCATCATTGATTACATGACTCACTGATTTATGCAACCGAATATTTGCACATCTCAACAAACATATTTCATCGATAAAATATGATCTTTGTTTTTTGTCATTATGTGGGAAGGGACAAAACTTAATAGATAAAATATGTCATGACATGATATGAAATGACATGCCATGTCATGTAAAAAAGAGGAGTCAACTCCCATTCTTAAATCCAAATTTCAAGACTTACGATCAGTTAAACCGACTATTTTCTAGCTCAGCACCTCTACGCAGATTATTGATTCATGCAACCATACATATATTTTACTTACAAAACTTAGCAGAGATACCTTTCGATAGAAGCTGAATTTTTTACTTCATTAGTTACATAAAATGACGGAAAGAACAAAACTAAACCAATAAAATATTCCAATAAGGTTAATGGTTAAGGTCATGCAGCCAAGCCCTAACAAATTTCTTCAGTTTAAAGAGATGAATACGTGTAATTGTATTTTAACTATTTTTAAACAATGTATAAACTTACGTTTTCTTAATCTTATCTTATTATAATATACGTATCTTTATTTCTCTATAAATTTGTTCTCAAAAACAGAACTATTATTCCCCCCCCCCCAGAAATTAGCATGTTATCTTTTTCCGGTGTGAATAAACGATCTGGATAGGTCATGCCTTTGAGACAATTCGTTTGGGACCTTAATTTTGAAAAAAAAAAAAATATATGAATGACATCACAATACTTGTGATGTAATGGAATAGTTATAATAAATTTTGGTGAAGATGAGTGTCTGTGCTATATATTTTAAAAACATATTACAATTTAATTTGATTTTAGTCAGAAGAGAATAATTAATTTGAATAAATATGCAAAAAAAAAATCGTTGAATAAAATAAGACCAAATAAAAGTTGTTTTGCAAGGGATAAAAAACAAAACATGAACTGTCTTTCTTTTCACCGAGCCAAATTTGGTTTTCTGGTACTTGATATTTGAGAAAAAATCATCGTCTTACGTTATACATATTCAAATTATAAAGGGCAAACTTTAGCGCAAAGATAGAGATATTGAAGAGGGGGCTACCCCCTTATATACGTAATAATTTATGCTCGTTTTGTTTTTAAGTTGCTCCTTACTTTCAGTTGAAAAAACTTGTTTGATAAAGTTATTTCTGACTGTTTTTTATTTAATGCTGGGAAATCCGGGTACCCCTGAATTGAAAATTTCTTCCTCCCACTGAAAATCCCTCCGCAGAAAGTTCCTCCCACGTAAAAAAAACCCTCTGCCAGGATAATTACCTCTAGACAATTGCATTCTCGCTGTAAATTTCCTCCGGAAAATTTCTTGCGGACAATTCCGGCCAAAAAATTTCTTAGCGCACTTTCGTTTGGAAAAGACTTTAGTTTCTGATTGTTTTCAAATAATGGCGGAACTCCCACCCTCCATGTCATATTTTTTTTTCCGCAAGAAATGGAATAAACAAGAGATGGAAGTCTTTATCTTTCGAATTTAATTGTAGGAAGCTTAGAATAAGTAAATCTGCAAGCCATCTTGCAAGCTAGAATTAATAGCAAGTTAGGAGATACATTATTGGGAGTACACACGAGCGTAATTCTGCTTTTATTGACAATTGCTACTATAATATGGCCCAAGCTTTACTATATAGCAACTAGGCATGAAATATCAACTCAATGCTATCAAGGAAAAAAATTATTATAATTTGATTTTGCTACTTATAGAACAGAATGATGTCAAACACCATTTTGATTACACTATAAAAAAGTGACGGGTATGATGGTACAATTACAGGATGTTTACTAGTACCAGTTCATTGCCTCTTCATTCATTACCATTACCATACTATTGCCTCTTCATTCACTAGGATGTGTGCCACTAGTCCTTGCTTTTCTTTGGAACGGTAGACTTCTCACTAAGGCAACCGTTTTCAAAAAAATCACGCAAAGTGGCTTTTATAATTCAATAATATAGTAATTATAATATGTATTATTCTTCAAACATTGTAAAGTAGTGTTATTTAAGTTTGCTGTAAGGATTTTAACTATTACCTCGGTTTTCTCTAAATTCCTTTTGAGAGACTCAACTGTTACTAAACCATTGCTAGTTTCAAATCTAAAATCGTTCTATAATTCATCAAAAATTTTGAACGAATAAAAGTGTTGTTAATAGTACATCTTTTTCCATTGTTTTATTTCATTTTTTCTTCTCAGAGACCAAGCTGAGTTTCCACTCTAATTTACAAAATTCCGTCTAATATTAACATAATATAAAATACTAGACCATATTTGGGGTCAAGTGTGAAAAGACGATAGTACTTCCTGCTTTCTTATCTTATTTCTTTCTTATTTCATCTTTCTATCATTCTTATTTCATCTTCATTTTTTTTTTAGCAAACTTTCTGCGTTTGTCAGGCAGTTCCTGTTATGTTCGTCTTGTTCTTTTTACATGTCCTTTATATCCAACTTCGATTCCCTTTAAATATCGTCATGTAATAGTAGTTCCTCCTTTCTTATCTTATTTCTTTCTTATTTCATCTTTCTGTCTTTCTTAATTCATCTTCATTTTTTTTAGTAAACTTCCTACGTTTGTCGGGCAGTTCCTGCTATTTTTGTCTTGTTCTTTTTCCATCTCCTTTATATCCAACTTCGATTCCCTTTAAATGTCCTCCTTCCCAATGTATATAATGGTGGCTTTGAAAAGCAGACAAAGATTTTGTTGACTGTTTTCGACAGGATCTGTGTAACATAAGCTGTACAAAAATGTGGTTCTACCCCGCTTTCTAAGGCTATGATGAAAGAAAGGTAAATATGGCTAGGCCACGTTTTAAGCGTGAAGGATAACAGATTGCCAAAGGTGGCGCTTTTCAGCCATCTATCTGGGGCAGACGAATAGCAGGTAGTCCCTGAATTGAGTAGCAAGACGTCACAAGGAAGGATTTAAACCAAATTGGAATTTCATGGGTGGGGGGTAAAGACTGAGACTTTGAATATATCGGAGTTTAGAAGCATGCTCAGTTTTGTTGGCCTCAGGCGGCTTGGTTCTGCGATGAGTTGTTAGTAGTAGTAGTATGTAGTTGTATTTTATCGTAAAGTTATTATTATTTGATGTGTTTTTTCAAACAAAACAAATGATTTTCATAGACTGTAATTTGAAGAGTTCAAAGGTGCAAAGAGAAGGGTGCATAGCTGTGTTGGCCTCAGGCAGCGTCGTGATGCAGTGATATGTTAGTAGTAGTAGTAGTAGTAGTAGTAAAGGTCTCAAGACTGTTAAAAAATACTGAGTGGGTATGAGCAGTAAAATATACAAGTGGGTATGTTAGAATGTCCCAAATTTTAACGAACACTGCGTGCGAACAAGGAAAACTAGGACCGAGGAAAAGGTGACATTTTTGTTGGTGTGATTTTGAAACCAAATAACATTATTGCTTCAAGTTAGCACCGAGAGGCCTCTAACAAAGGGTCCATAAAAATAGACTCTGTTTTACTGTTACATTGCCTAAATAAATTCGGAATGAATGGAAAGAAAATGTTCAAAGGGCCTTTCCAAAGGACCCCCTTCCCTCTGAGAAAGATTCTTCTAATTCCCTGTAACAGAGAAAATTAGTATTGAAAGATTCAAACTTATTTACACATTTCTGTTCTGGAACATCAATAATTAAAAAAAGACTTATGTCATAGATCAGCACAACAACAAATTTAAGATGACTCTCTTGAAGAGGAAAGGGGGAAGGGGTATTTCGAAAAGTTCTTAGGGCAGATTCACTCTCCTGAGTCCATATTAAGACCTCATGACAATTGAAAAAATTGTTTACCTTGCCACCTCCCTCTTACAAGGCCATATTCGGGATTATTATTCGAGGGGTGGGGGGGGGAGGAGTGGGGTGGGGGTGAGGCTACAAAAAAATTTAAGATTTGCATTGAAATTCCTTTATATGCATTTTTGTTACTTTTTTACGTGTCGGACAAAAATTTCAGGGGAGGGTTAACAATCAGTGACTCCTCCGCTGGATACAGGCTTTCCCTCTTATGGTTTTCTGGTTCCATGTATAGTCTCTAAAGAACAAAATATGGTTGCGTTGGAGAGGTAATATGAGTAGCATGCCTTTGTATCACTTTTTTCCCTGGTCAAAAGGTCTAATTTCTTCATTTCTTCTTCTTTGCGATTTCTTTCGTCCTCCTCAAGGAGGTAAAACGGAGTCTTCATTCTTTCTTCATAGTTGGTCATTTCCATTAAACCCTCTTCTTGAATTTCAAAATCATCTAAAGGCAACACGAGATCACCTAAAAAAAGAAAAAAAGGCAATGAATATGAATGAGAAATTATTTTAAGCTTTCATATCTGTTTCAAAGGTCTTTCGACAAATGTTCAAACTAAACTCGGTGAAGAGACCACCCTCGAATCACGAAATACAGCCCTATGCACAGTAATATTTATATTCCTTAATGAATTCTTAAAGCTAAAATTTTTTTTTAAACAATATCAACTTTGGTTTCTGAGAGGATTACAGGTTAGAGAGGGGAGGGGGGGGGGGACCAAATTAAGTACGATTTCTGCTCTTGGATGTCTAGTAAAAGTTGGTTTACCGCTGACAGCACAATTGACATTGAGAAGAAGGGGTCAAGTTTCAAAAATTTACAAAAGTACCAAGGACGCTAAAAAACCCCTTTGCACCCCCTCGACCCATCTTAAGTCTATTCATACTGAAAACTGCGATTTACCAAGATTTTCCCCCTCATCAAAATTAGGAGGTTACTAGGGTAGTTCTAAATTTAAGTCAGTGCTGCCATGTCGAACCACAGCAAGTAAATGAGCCAAACTTAAGTTAATTCTTATAGCGGTTTTTACGCCCGTAAATATTCAAATAATAAATGCTGCCAAAGACGACTGCATCTTCCAAAAATTATAGCTTCTAAAACTGTTTGTTCCGATGTTTTTAGCGGGGGCTGGCGTTCCACGAAGAAAATTACCCCTCCATGAAAAATTCCGTCATGGAGAACAGTCATAGAGAGTACAAAATAGGTACCTAAAAAATATAACAGGTGCTCTAAGGGCTAACAAAAGAACCGTATATCAAAAAAGGTTCTAGGACTGTGGCTGGTTGGTTTCCAATCGCTTTCAACTTCAAAAAAGAATTATAACTCTCAATTTCCTATCGAAGGAGCATCCTTCGAAGTTTCTACGATTACAAGGGGGAAGAAATTTTGTTCGTTTTGGGGTTTAACGTTACTCTTTAGTTTCACGATAACGGCGTATACCAGAAATACTCCCAAAAATCAAGAGGGATTGTACATCAACTTATACATCCATCCCCCTTTCCTTAGAACTGATTCTGTATCTTTCTGACGACTCGCTGAGAATAAGCATTTTTTTGCCATTAAAATGAACACTTTGAGACATCTGGCCTTCAGACATCTGGGTTTCAAGCTCTCATCTACAAAAATTTTGAATTTTGTTTTTTTTTGTTTTGCCAAAAAACGATCCCAGATATTTTGTTTGTTGCTTTTTTTCCCCCAGGGATGATTGTAATGAACTAAAAATCGTTAAAGATGGGGAGAGAGCTCATTCGAATAAAAAGTTAAAGTTCTATTGCCCTTTTAAGTCAACAAACATATTAGAGGGTAACTATCCCCCTTCCCGCACCGCTTTTTTCCCCAAGACATCCGATTGAAATTTTGGATAGCCATTTGGTTCAGTATAACTGAAAGGTCAGATCAAATACAGATACCTCTGGGAATGACATAACTTCCCACAGTCTCAAGGGAAAAGGCTGTAAGTTTTGCAATTCGTCCGTTTTGTAAATATAATATTTGTTATTCGGAAACATAAAGACATTTCTTGCAGAGGATTTTTAGGTTGGGGGGGGGGGAGGATTTTCACAGAATTTTCAGCGTGGAAGAAATTTTCTGGGAGGAATTTTCCTAACTCCATTTACAGAATTCCTTTTGTCTTTCTTTCTCTTTGGATGCACAATTTTTCATATAAAGAGAATGTTACGGGGGGATCGTCCAGGGAAAATTTTCCGGGAAGAAACGCCTAGCACCGCTTATAGCTTATTTTGTGTTAACTTTTCACTTTTTTTTTATTTCCATATGAATTATCCTTGGTACTTCAGATGGCAACCATAATCTCTATTTTCAAGCGAAAAGATGAAAAAAAGGAACATAGCAATAAACTTGGACCAAAATTTTTAAAAAGTGACGAGAGAGAAGATAAAATTTGTCAGGCAAGGTAAAATCGTTGAAGCCTAGAGCCTAAGAAAGAAATCAAAATATTGATTTTTCATTATTTCCGTTAACGCATGAGGAAATTCGCTTAATAACATCTAACCTTGGCTTTGCGCTCTCTTTTGACTCTCTATTTCAGTTTCCGTCTGTTTATTTTATGCATTGAACAAGTAAAATTCTAATCTTATTACAAAAATAGAGTAAGGAATAGTAAAAAGGAAAACTAAAGAAAAGGTAAACAGGAAAATTAAAGAAATCTACGGAAAGAAGCCAATTTTCATATACTGATCCTCCCCACAAGACTGCTAATAATTTGCATGAATTTATTGCTTCAACTGTTCAAAGCAACATCCTCTTATTATCAAGTCCCTTTCCTCTGTCCTTTATCTGGTAACTATCGCAATAAGTCTGTCCGGCCTGGCATTCCCTTCTCTTGAAAGAGGCTAGCAATAACCTATACAGAAACACACCTGGGTTATCTACAAGAGGAAAGTTCCTTATTCCTTCCACCCTTAAACTACATGCCTTATCGCCCCGAAGGTCTAGAAACAGCAGTTTCGTTTTACTAAACCGACACCTTTCCGCCATCTTTATACGAGGGAAGATTCCGTCGCATGAGGTTTTTTTTTTTTGTTTTTTTTTTTTACAAGTATGTTCTCTTTTCTGTTAATGTTCCTGCATAATTATCTCCCTTTCTTTTCTTTTTCGCATAGTTCCGTTTTAGTTCTCATTCAGTGAACATCTAAAAACATCAAATATATGATCCAGTATTCATTTAGTTCGACTTATGAAATATATATCCTGCGAAATTTGTCGATAAATTAATTATCTTTGGATTTTGCTGAGAAGTTAACTAGGCATTGCTGTTAGCCGTGGCATTACAAACGGCGGCTTACCCAACTGCACACTATGAGTCAGCATGGATAAAACAATTGACTCATAAACAGGTACGTCTTTCTGTTTTAAGTAGCTAGTAATTACCATCAACATGACAGAATCAATAGAAGTGAGAAAGTAAGTAAGAATTAAAAATTAAAAATTAAGTAAGAATTAAGTAAGAAGAAACTAATAGAGCTTAATAAACTTGATCCCCTGCATGAAAAGGTCGAAAAATTATGGAATTTTCTTCAATTTCGGAATCTCTGAATAAGAAAATTTGTGAAGTGGAAAAAAAGATCGGAAAATACAGAGGCGGAAGTTCGTGAGCTGAAAATAGAAGTTACAAAGAATAAAAAGATAATGGATAAAATTGAGGCGGATCAAAACACTTGCAACATGATACTCTAAAATTTCGACCCAAAGATGATACTCTAGTCTAAAAGAGGACATTCTTAGATACTTAAATGAAACAATAAGAGGTGCCAGGTTTATGTAGATAGATATCAAAGATGTTATTCGTTTACTTTCAAGCCAGATGATCAGACCAGTCGTAACTAAATTCGCGTCCATGGAATTAAAAAAAATCCCTATTTACTTCGGCTACACTTTTCAAAAGGTTTCATTTGTCAGTAGCCCCAGAGTGCACTTCTTCACATTTGTTGGCGCGCAGTAGGTTGATACCAATTTTGGAAGCCACACGTATGGAAGGTCATTGAAATGCAAAGCTGGAGGGTATGAGACTTTTCATGGGGGATAATATTTTTGCATTCGATAGTTAATTGGGTAAAGTGAAAGAAATTGATCGAGAACAACGAAAGGTTATTGCAGCAGATCAAATGAAAGTTTGCTCAGTAAAGAAGGATCAAGATCAGTCACACACGGGACAGTTCAGACAGAAACGTACGCGTGATGAGATCCCCATAATGATTTTAATGAACCTGGGACTTCTTACGCTCGTGCAAATCAGAGTAATCAGATGCAAAGCGGAACGGAGCAGATGCGAAGCGTGAGAGAAGCGGATCGGTAAATTCTGCTGCTAGTGGTCAGAGTTTTGGAAGCGCTGTTTCTGTATTTAGCGTAGAAGAGGCCCGGCCGCTTTTGTAGGTTGGCAGTATCATACCCCATTAGCCAAGAAAATGCGGTGGATTTAAATCAGCAGGGTGTAAGACGAGACAAAAGAAATAGTAAGAACGTTAGCCCTTTAGTGCAAGATAAATCGTGAAGAAAAATTCTCGAGTAAGGGATGTGATTCAGGATTATGAATCATTCACGCCTCGCCAAATTCTGAAAGCCCCGATTTTTTCTCAGGAGCATCCTACTTGGGGGGATATAGTAGCGCCAGGGAACCAGTCAAAATTTCCAGAATAGGGAATACAGGGCCATAGTGACTCGTGCTTTCGTTTTGTCGTTTGGAATCTGCAAGTTTATAGTAGGGAAAACCTAGAGAAAGCTAAGGAAATCTAGGGAAAGTAGGGAAGGTTAGAAAATTTACTAGAGTCGAGTATTGTGAAAGTTGGGATGCTGTTTGCCTTTCTGAGACGTGGAATTCTCTAGAACATTTTTCGTTATGTAAAGACTTCGAGGTTTTTGAGCGCAGGAGAAAAGTTTCGGCAAACGATAGATGTTATGGAGGAGTTTTAGCACTTGTAAGGATGAGTGTATTTAATTTATTTCGTAGGCTAGAAAGTGAGTCTGAAAATTTAATATGGTTATTATTGTCAGTTAAAAATGTTCACCTTGTTGTGTGTGTTGTATATATGCCTCCGAATTGTTCTTACAGCCGTGAAGATACAAGAGAATTGATTGACAACGTAACACAGATGTATAAAAGAATGTACCCTTGCCCTAATTTTATTTTTCTAGGGACTTCAATGCATATACTAGTGAAGGGGACGAGTTACTGGTTGGGAAACCCCTTGTAAATGAACCAGGTCAGAATGTTTGCTTGGAGAATGAATGTCAGTATGTCTTCCCCATTAGAAAAAGTAGAAAAAAAATCTCGGAAAATAAATAGATGGCGAAAAAATTTAATAATTCTTTGTAAAAAGGAAGGGTTACTAATTATGAACGGGAGGTTGGGAGGAGGTTTTGGCATGGGCAATTTTGCATGTTATAGTGGGTTTAGTCTGAATTTAATTGATTATATTTTATGTATTTTATCGCTCTGGCCCCGGGCGGTGGACCTCAGGGTCCTAGAGTTGGTCGAATCTGACCATTTGCCAGTGAGTCTTAAGCTGAGAGCGTGTATTCGACGAACTGAAAGGGTTGATGAAAGGTCTATGTGTGACGAAAGGATCCGTAAACCAGTTTGGATAGCCAAGGAGAAAGAAGAATTGGTTAAAAAGGAACTAGAAAGTGAGGAATTTCAGAATGATTGAATTTTTCAGATTTTGAATTTTTCAGAACCAGCTGAAATGGATCAAACTGTTTCGGTAATTACAGATAGAATTTACGAGAGCATCAGGCCTTTATCTATTCAAAATCTTTATCTATCTCAGGATAGGAAACATCCGGCCAGAATAGATGATATTTTTTTCCACGGGGAGAGCAGGCTGAAAAGGGAAGAGGTAATTAGGGTTTTAGTCTACATAAAGCAACAGACCCATTGGATCAGGAACTGAATTTGCGCAGGCTAGCTGGATATGGGAAATTAAGATCAGGTTATATTAGGGTTAAAAGAGTTTAAAAATAGAGAGAGGTAGATGGACGTTAATGAAGAAATTAAGAGAGCTTATATTGTGAATAACCCGAGAGAATTTTGATCGGTAGTGAAATGTTCAATTTAAGGCCCGAGAATAAGAGGAGATGTCCCACCTGTTGAGACGCGGCCAGACTATTTTAAAAATAGGGAGTCAGAATATGTCAGGGCGAATGAGTCGAATGGTTCGAAGGATAAAGAGTTAGGTCTAGGGATGGTAAAACACCCTTTAAGCCAGAATGATTATGATTTAATCAGGCCTGTATTTCAACAAGAAATTTGTGATCAGTTGAAAACGATGAATGGTAATTCGTGCCCAGGAATAGTTGGTATATCTGCAAAGGCCCTGAGGTAAGGAAGGAGATAGATAAGATATTTATTTTGAAATTACTATCACAAGCCCCGAAAGGCCAAATTCGAATTTCGGAGTCCATAAAAATCCAATAAGCCAGAAAATCATAATAAAAGCACAAAAAAAAAACTGACAAACAATGCAAAACAGAAGTATCGGTATGATGTATCATTCCTCAGTCAAAAATATTACAAACTTCAAAATGTCCTCAAGTTAAAAAAATAAAAAATAATTAAACTAAAAAGAAGGATTTAGTGTTAAACGCTAAAAAGTCAGTAGTATTATTATTTAGGAGCAAGGGGGTGTTAGTTCCGAGGTTGATTTTAATTTTGGAGGAATGATGTTAGACGTTAAAGAGGAATTTGTTTATTTGGGTGTTAAGTTTACCGCGTTAAACGGGATGTCTGTGCATGAAGAAAATTGTAATTTAAGGGGTAATAGCCTAATAAATATGCTTTCGAGAAGTAATTTAAGTCAGCTAGCTGACATGAGGATCCAGAAAAGAGTGTTCCAGACAAAAGTAGCTTCTAGTCTTCATTGGGTTTCTGAGGTTGGGGTTTTGCTAAAGGAGCTAAGCTAGAAGTAGTTCAGGTAAGATATTTTAAGAGAATTTTAGGCTTGAAGGACTCATTTAGTTCAGGTGTACTGAAAGCAGATTTGGGGCTTTTCATTTTAAGGAATGTTAGATTAGAATTAGAATGTTAAGATTAGAAAATTAGAAAATTATAAGATTATAAGATTAGAAAATGTTAGATTAGAATGTTAGGTTAGAATGGTGAAAATTTGGGAGACAATAATTATGCTATCTAGAGTTCGGCTTCTTAAGTCAGCTTATTTGAAGAGTTTGAAGGACAATAGAAGTGATTCGTGGCCAAATCAGGTCAAGAAAATACTGGATTTTTGTGGCCTTTCGGAGATGTGGAATGAAGGAAAAGGCCCGATGGATGAAAGCGTGTCAGCATGGAAGGAAGCCCAGCGAACCCTAAATGACCAAGAAATCCAGTGGCCAGCTCATAAGGACCAATCTATATCTTTGAGGTTTTAATCCCAAGCTGAAGAGTGTTTGGGGAGGAGGTTTATTTTAAATTTGGGTTGAATAAAGAGGATTTGAAGAATTTGTTGTTGGTAAGAGGATTTAGTTTGGATTTGTGCGAGAGAAGGAAATTTTTGGGAAAGGTTAGGCTGGCCCCTACTTTTGCACTATGTGTGGATGTGTGAATAAGAATCTATTTCATTTTGTATCTGAGTGTGAAGAACTGTCTCAGTTGCGGAATGACTGTTTTGGACGAGTATTTGGGAGTGAATGCTGGTTAATTGAACGCATGACTGAGAGGAATCCATGTGTTATTAAAGAGTTGTGTAAGTTTCTTTGTTTAGAGATTAAACATAGGGAATCATGTTTGAGGGGATAGATTGCTGTTGCTTTTAGGAATTGAATTTTATTATGGTTGGTGTTTGTCAATTAAAATGTTGGACCTTGGCGTGTTTCTTTTTTGTATTCTTGTTATTTTTTTTTCTTTTTTCATTTATGCTATTTAAAGTTGTACTTTGTTCCTGGGCTTCGTTTGTAGGCTGTATTTTGTGTTGCTATGGCCCGCAGGCTTTTTGCAATAAACCTTTTCTTATCTTTTAGAGATACATTTAAACCAGTCTTCTCTGCTATATGAGTTGGTATTCACTATATTGATTTCTTTTATGATTTGATGCGAAACCGGTTTGTTGTAGCCTATACTAGTAATTTCAAATAAAGCACTATCACAATTTATGATAAGAGTGGGGGAGAGACAGAGAGGGGGGAGAAGAGGGCGAAAAGAGAGAGAAGTTCGAAAAAAGCGAAGAAGTTCTTACCAGGTACAACTTTATTCCTAAATTCAAGAGACCTTTTTGAAGCTACTTGGTTCCAAATGTAGCTTTGGTAGGCGTGCAGGTACAGCAAACGGATATTTCTTGGAAGCTAAAGAAAACAAAAAAAAAATAGAGCTATAGCAGCAAAATAACGAGGTAACGGAAAGTAAAAAAACATCAATGTGGTAAATATGCATAAGCGACGTAACACTGACTAAAACAATGCAAAATCACTTGCCAACTCTAAAAGCTCGGAGTATGTAAAATCTTTGGGCTACTCCACGACGCAATTGTCAGCTTCTTTCAGGACCACATTTCTAAATTTTTGTGTCTATTCTCTAAGTCTTGAAAAACGTACTAAAACAAACGCCCAACCACCATCTAACATAACCTAGCTTGACCTTAACGAATTTCTCACTACATTTCAATTGGCATGATATATGAGAAATAACTAGAGGGCACTGACGGTGTTTAATTTGTATTTGAAAACAGAGAAAATGCTTATCGAATCCATGCTTATATTTCAGAGATTTATTTTAAAAATTGTACAACAATGAAAGACTGAAGATAAAAGGTTCTCCCCATGCAAATGTGTTAACTATGATTATTCTGCCTATTATGAAGTAAGAATTGTTTTCTTAACATGTTTCTTTATGGGAAGGGGCTTATCTAGGCTTACACCAAAAAAGGCATAAGTAACTTCAACGTAAGATCCTAGACTGCCATTACCAACAAAGGAAACCGGACAATGTGCTAAAAGCCAATCCCCGTTTGAGAATTTTCTTCAAATTTGCAAACAGAAACTTCCTAGAAATCATCCGTCTCTACTAATACAAGTTCTGAAATATTGCAAAAAATACAACGTCTTTCTTTTTTTTCTACAAATCTACTCGGTGTGCCAAAACTACCGATTTGGCAGTTTAGTACCGGTACAATAAAAATGCATTGTTATTATTTTTCAGGTTAACAGGAAATTGCAAATAAAGATTGTTTTGAAAGCTTTAAAAAACAAAGATTTCTAAATTCGTAACGTAGATTGTTACAGACCCTTTCAAAACCAAAATTTTCTATTTATAATTTCCAACACTTTTCCGTTTATCTTTCTTAAAAAGATATATATATATATATATAACTATCATTAAGCAATTAAGAAATTTTTGAGTGTATTTAGTCAAAAAGCAACAATGGACCTTTCAAACAGAATAAATATCCCTTAACAATTTTAACATAGCGGAAATGTATGTAACACAGATAAATACTAGAGGAAGATGGAGTTCAAACATTTTGAATACAAATACCATTAAAATTCTCACTATATATTCATAAAGACTTTTCCAAGTTCTACCAGGTATATTCGAAAAAGGAACAAATTAACTTAAAAGACACTGCTCTGTGACACAATTGACGTTGAAACCCATAAACATAAGGATTCTTCCTATCACGCAGAACAGCTCTCACTTCACTCCTCAAGACAACCGAGCGCCTCCTCCACAGTTACATATTATTACCTTAGCTATCAGGTTCCTCCCACCCTCTCCGGAATCACAATCACCTCACCTATAAAACAATATAAATAATCTTAAATACTAAACCTATTTTAATCCAATTTAACTTCTAATTATTTGACCTTTCACTAAATATTTCTATAAATTATCATACAGTTTGCTGTAACAACTGTAAGTAAGGAGCGACCCGGCTCAATAGAAACCGAAACTCTAAAAAACGGAATTTTGATACCAATAGATACATTCAAAAGAATTAGATTTTTATACTGATTTCAAATATATAAGTTTAATCAAGTTCAATCTTACCCATCAAAAGTTATGCCCCTGAAAAATGTTGCCTTATTTTCGAAAAAAGGGGGAAACGCCCCCTAAAAGTCATAACACTTTAATGAAAATCACACCATCAGATATCAGAGACCCATACTGTAGAGGTTTCAAGCTCATATCTGCAAAAATGTGGAATTTCGTTTTTTTTTTGCCAGAAGAAAGATCACAGATGCGTGTTTATTTGCTTTTTTTTCCATGGGTGATCGTATCAACCAAGTGGTCCTAGAATACCGCGGGAGGGCTCATTCGAACGGAAATTAAAAGTTCTCGTTCCCTTTTTAAGTGACCAAAAAAATGGAGGGCAACTAGGCCCCCTCCCACGCTCATTTTTCCCCAAAGTCACCGGATCAAAATCTTGAGATAGCCGTTTTGTTCAGCATGGTCGAAAAATATAATAACTATGTCTTTGAGGATAACTTATTCGCCCACATTCCCCGGGGGAAGGGCTGCAATTTATAAGCTTTTCCCAGTGTTTACATATAATATTAGTTATTGGGAAGTATACAGACGTTTTCAGGGGGATTTTTTCTGTTAGTAGAAGGGCGGGGTGGGGGGGGGGGGCCCGGGAGTTACGTGGGAGGATCTTCCGTGGAGGAAGTTTTCATGGGGAAGGGACATTGCTATGAAGGGAGTGCCGGATTTCCCAGCATTATTTAAAAAAAACGATCAGAAATAAAAAAATAAAAAAACAAGTTTTCAACTGAAAACTTTTCAACATCAAAACTTAAAACGAACAGAAACTATTACGTATATGATTGGGGTTCGCCCCCCCCCCCAAGTCAATACCTCGCTCTTTACGCTAATGTTTTTTGTAGTACTTGCATAAGAGTTATTTATTCTAATTAACGGCCATTGTGATTAACGGGTTATTCTTAAAGACTA
>JAQQPU010001437.1:29665-46390 GCA_029168905.1 Artemia sp. Kazakhstan ARC1039 | reverse complement strand
AAAAAAATAAAAAAACAAGTTTTCAACTGAAAACTTTTCAACATCAAAACTTAAAACGAACAGAAACTATTACGTATATGATTGGGGTTCGCCCCCCCCCCCCAAGTCAATACCTCGCTCTTTACGCTAATGTTTTTTGTAGTACTTGCATAAGAGTTATTTATTCTAATTAACGGCCATTGTGATTAACGGGTTATTCTTAAAGACTAGGAAATCAAATACGAACTTTAGCGAAAAGAGCGAGATATTGACTAAGGGGCGAACCTCCTAATGTAGGTATTAAAAATATACAAATATAGAATTTCGTTACGTAAGTTAATTCGTAAGTTACGTATATTTATTACTAATAAAAACGTTCGTAAATAAAATTAAACAACTTTCGAGAAAGCCATTTAGCCAAAAAAAGTAAAATTAATATACAATTTTCGTTTTAATTATTCATGTACGGTGAGCCAAAATCAAAGCTGCATTAATTAAAAAACATTCAGAAATTAAATAAAAACAGCGACATTAAAACTTAAAACGAAAAGAAATTATTCCGTATATGAAAGGGGATGTCCCCTCCTCAACGCCTCGCTCTTTACGCTAAATTTTGACTCTTTGTCACACTTCTATTTTTAAAACAATAAAAAACTTTAGCGTAAAGAGCGAGGCGTTGAGGAGGGGACATCCCCCTTTCATATACGGAATAATTTCTGTTCGTTAAGTTTTAATGTCACTCCTTACTTTCAGTTAAAAATACTTTTTTTTATATTTAATTATTGAAGGACCAATATATTTAATTTTATATTTAATTGTTGAAAATGAGCTTTTAAATTGAGATTTCACAAAGCAAACTTCTTTTGTAAAATTAAAACAGAAGCAAATCTTTCTAAAAAGACAAATCTTTAACTGTCATTTTTCTTTACTTACCCTCCCCCCCTCCCCTCTTTTTGAATTCTACAATGAGTATTGGTATAAACAAAACAGTTTCTAGATTCTCCCAAATTATTCAAAAATTCAAAAGCAAGCTCACCGAATTCATCGCTTTTTCATAATCTTTTCTATTCTTTGTTAGTCCATGTAAAAGTTTGCCTTCAATTCTCATTTTCAACTTCACGGGAAGACGTCTGAGAGCCTCATAAGCATCTTTTCTCGTTCGCCATATACGCAAGGCTTCCTGCAGAGTTCGATTCGACTCTTTTTCATCAGATGACAAAATGAAATTACAAGCCTGGAAAAAGACTACTCATTTAAGACCCATTCGCTGATTCATTCAAGATTTATCCATACATCAATTAAAGGGGGGGGGAATGTGTCATTTAAAAAAATGTGAATACCAAAAGAGCATTTTAAATAAAAAAATACTCCTCAAAGAAAGATTTTTTGAAATCTAAGGGAGCAACAAAATCTAGGGGGGCATTCATCCCCCTACAGAATTTCACTCTTCTGAGCCAAAATTACTTTTAAGAATGGATCCATGCAGCTTTTCATGGCAAGATGTGTTACAGAATATTTCTGTAATTCAACAATTAGGCTGATATAGATTTTTCTTAAAAGGGTTCTGCCTTTAGAAGACACGAGTCTCACAGACACAGAAGACACAGACTTTAACACTTTCTTTTGCATTATGAAAAGAATCATATTAATATGTTCTGTTTTTTAAACAAAAATCATGGCACAAAATGAAACTGATTTACACTTCATACAAATGATTTCATATAAACTGAAAACTGTTATATGCAAACTGATTTACTATTTGGCACAAATTGGAGATAGGAGAGGAGCTAGTCTGAATTTGAGCCAATCATATTATTCATATATTTTTTTTTATTGCCTAAAATTTTAAGAACAATTTTAATTGACTAGAAATAGCGCAGGCCTTAGAAAATTCCAGACCTTAGAAATTTTTTTATGGCAAATAGTCCTTTAGCCAAAGATACTAAAAACAATTGACACTTATGCAGAAAAGAGGGGCTCTGAGCCTTGCTTAATAATCTAAAAAACGTCTAGATAATTTGTATTTTATCATATTCTGCATTTTTTTTATTAAATTAGTTACCCCCCATCTTAATGTAAAATTCGTGTACACGTGCTTGGCTTGATAGAATATAATATTTAAATAAATATCTAATAATATTTTAATCGTATCGGTGCTTTTCCACAACAATGAGGCGCAAAACAAGTCCATGGTCTCATGTACGCAAGTGCAAAAGCAAGCTCAGATACACAAAAAATATCACCCTATATATGCCAATTCAGGGTATATATTTCTACATTAGGGGGGGGGGTAAAGTTTAAACTTACCTCCCATTTACATAAGAAATAAAATTCATAATCTAGTGATTTATGTGCTGATTTAATGTTCGTTTTTAGGCAATATAAAAAATCACTACACACAGTAATAAATCACTAAGGGTGGCAACCCTGATTACTACATTGAATAGAACTTGTTAACGCTAAATTCATAAAGGTAATCATAATTCTTTCGTCATGGTTGAGATTTAGCATAGTTATTTTTCAATATTTGTTGGTTTGAAGATTTATTATATAGTATCAACCCTGAACTCACACACGATGTTTATGTTGTCCAATTTCTACAGCCTTTACATCTATTAACTATGAAGGGTTATTTATTACTAATGTTATTAATTAACCTTAAATTCATCATTGAAGTAACATTTATCATTTAAGTAGCATTTAGGTAGCCCTAAGTTTTAACAGGACTTTTTAGCAATAGGAAATATTCATCAACTGTATCAAACTAGTTCCTGTTGAGTTCACACAGGACCTTTATGTTGTCGAATTTCTACAGCCTTTCCATCTATTAACTTGGACGTATTATTTACTAGTAATCTTATTACTGACTATCTACTTTACTATTTGCCAATTTATTTAATTATTAGTAGAGTCATTTCAATTTATTAGCTTTCAATGAAATAACCATCGCATCTTCTATAGCGCGGAAATAATTAGCTTTTTAAAAGTTTAGTTTAACTCTAATATAAATAGCCCACATGAGGTGAGTGGATATATTTTAAAAATTGTCTCTTTTTAACGACACAAACACGGACTAAGTTGTGACAGACTATTGTGATGATATAAGACCTACACGAGTAGATAATTAATTCATCAAACAAAAAAAAGAAAAAAAAAATAATAATGAAATATGCAATCTCAGTTTAATCTATGTTGATATTCGTTCCTAGAAGCCTCAGCAATTTTGGATTTATTGACGATAAAAAGAGACAATTTTTAAAATATATTTTGATTTCAGAAAAACGCAAATGATATTCTGATCTTTAGAAGGCAAACGGGACGTTACCCAAGCTCTGGTTTAAGGTGGTTTGTGTTCGTTTTGGGCTTTAGTAATTTATTGACAGCGGTTATGTTTGTTTTATTCTTGAATTACTATATAACTTTATTTCTTTTCGTCTTGCGTTTAACGTAGCTCTTTACTTTTCTTTGAAAAACTCCGTTTGAGGAAAGTAATTTTTAGTTAATTTCTCTCTGTTTTGACATACTTTTTTAAAATCACTAATGAAAGGAATACTTGCAAAGCTTGTTTCGGCCTTTCTTAGTTTTAGCATCGTACAAGCAGCAGTTGTGGCAGTCGTAGTAGTCCTAATAGTAGTAGTAGTATTAGTCGTAACAATTGCAGCCATAGTCGTGACAGAGGCGGATCCAGGATTTTTTTAGGGGGGGGGCACAAAATAGGTTGATCCGATAAACCTGTGTTAGGAGCAAGTTTATTTAATGCAAACTTGCGTTAATTAAGTAAATTACACTACTTTAGACTACGTTAGGGGGGGGGAGCCCCCTCGTCCCTCCGCTGGATCCACCACTGAGTCGTAGTCGTAGAAGTAGAAGCAGCGGTAATTATCGCAGTCGTACTAGTATGTAAAAAGTGTCCTTTGATTTTTTCAAAATCCACTGAAAGCTTAGGCTTAAATACCCTAACCCGTTCCTGAGATATTATGAGACCATTTTTGTGATACCCTTTTGACAACCGGCATGCACATAGTGCATTTATAATGTGCATGCACATGGTGCGTGCAGCCCTTGCCTAAGGGATTGTGAGTGTCAAGTTATCCACATAGGCATAGTTGTTGGGCCTTGGACTATTTTGACGGAAAAGACGATTCAAATTTTGGTATGATGTCTTTAGGGGGAGGGCAGCAAAAAGGACGAGGAGGGCTGTTTACTTTCCAACCACTTTTGGCTTTTGAAAAGACACCAGAACATGGAATTTCTAATAGAATGAGCGCCCTCCAAAGATACAATACTTTTTATATTAAAATAAATAATAATAAATTAAAATAAATAATACATTAAAGCCATATATTTTTTTTTATTTAGGCAGCGCGAGGATAAGCAAAAAAAAGTAAGCATAAAGTATCAAGATTATTTAATATCGATGTTTCGCCAGCTGTAAACATTTTATACATGCAAGCCTTCATAATCAACAGGTTTCTGCAGATTAAACCTTGTGAACACCCAAGTAGTATACCCAACTGAGAGCACAGACCCAAAGCATCCCCCCTCTCCTCTTCTGCGAACGTCCAATTCTCGAAATTACAATGAGAAGTAAAAGAAAAAGAGGCATACAGCTGGACACAAGGGGAAAACGATTCTAGACCCCCCCCCTCCCCCTTGTGAAATATGGAAGAAAAAAGTTATCCTACATGAAAATGAAGGTATTTGAGTTTTACAAACAAACTTTTCTCGGCAGCCTCTCCATATTCTTGGAAAGACCTTTAATGTCTTTACAATAAAATTGGCGGGATGAAGCTCTAAGGTGTAGTTGTTGCAAGAGAATTTGTAATCAAGCTGCTTCCAAATGACGTATTAGCAGCTGTAGCAGAAATAGCAGCTGCCAGATAAAGTACATTAAAACACTGATATCAAAATATATATTTACTCCCTGGGTAGACCTGCCAGTTTAAACTAGCATCAACAACCAAATTCTAAGCTAAACCATTTGCGATTCACCGCTAAAGAAAAAGCATAAGGCATGTAATGGGTTGGCCTGAACTGCCTTAATGTTGCGATAACTCCGTAGCAATAGTGGTTCGAGTGGTAGCTGCACCCTAGTAAAGGACGAACCTCGGCCAACAGTAACCCAAAATTAATTATTCTGAATCCAAATCGGATCAAAATAAAAATATATAACACAAATAGGGCTATTTAGGCGGCTCCATGGTTAGACTAGGATTAGATAAATAATAAAAAAAAAACTGAACTATTTGCGATTCACTGAAACTGCTAAACGTTGTGATTTGTTGGTAGTAATCACACACAAAAAGACTAGCGGGGCACCCTGCTAAAAAAATCTCCCCAACGTATTTTTGATTTCTGGTCAGGCTCGTAAGAGACTAAAAAAAAAAAAAATAACAAAAAGTATTTGCGATTCAAATCCAAAGAAAAAGCATCATGCAAAATGGGATGTATAATTGTCAGTGACTTAGCCCTAAATGGCATAATGCTGAAACAAGCTAGTGGTAATGATACAAAACACTAGCAGGACAAGCTGCTCACTAGGTACCTCTTGCCAATTTCCTTTCAGCATTTCTCGGCCGATCTCATGGGTACCTTTTTTACGGGTTCCAAATCTTTGCATACCATAAAAGTTGATGAATCCTTCTTCCGCGAGATTTTTCATTATTTCTTCAAGGTCGGAGTCAGCACACACAACATTCCTGAAAATGGGGTTACAATTAAAAACAATAACAATAATTAAAAAACAATAATTAAGCCCCTTAAGCCTCTTAAAAACCTCATTCTTGCTTTGCTTCTCTTTTATTTTTTTTTCTGATGGTTGGTCAATGTGATTTATGAAATTATCTGAGTTTTCTGCAGTTGAATATTGAAAATTTCATAAACTGACGTAATGATTGCATGAATAAAATTGAAGCTAAGGATAACAAATAAAAAATTACCTCCCCTAGCTCCTATTTACCTCTATCGCAGGAAAATAAAGAGACAATATATCTTCCTCTTTTCTTTTTGATGGAAAGTCGGAATTGGAAGTGGAAAGTCGGAAAGTGAAAAGTCAGCACACACAACATTCCTGAAAATGGGATTAAAAAAAAACTTCAAAGAAAAGTAAAGGCCAATTTAAACTTAAGATTAGAAGAAATAAAAATCTACAATAATTCAAACTCAAAAACGACCAGAAATTACTATTAAAGAGTAAATAAAATCCAAAACGAAAAGGAATTAAATAAACAGTCATAGAAAAAACACATGCAACGGGCACTAATATAAATGAATAAATAAATCATAAAACGAATAAAGCTTAAATTGAATATTCAAATCCAGCTTAAAATAAACAAAAATCACTACAAACAAGAGTTTTGATACTGCCTCCTTCCCTAGCGGTACAAGTCTAAAACCTACTGGGCCATTGACGCTTTACTGAAAACGAATTATATTGCAAATATTTTCTTTTGCACTTATTACAACATTAAAAATAAAGATAAAAATTACGGTAAATGTCGTTATATATCAATACTCAGTTTAATTCTATTAGTTCTTTCCAAGGCTGTTTAAGATATACATTATTCAGTAAAGCGCCAATAACGAAGTAGGTTTTAGACTTTTACAGTTAGGGAAGGAGGCAGTACCCAAACTCTTGTTTGTAGTGATTTCTGTTCACTTCAAGCTTGATTTGAATCTTCAATTTAAGCTGCACTTGTTTTAAGATTTATTTATTCATTTATATTAGTACCTGTTGCATGTTTGTTCGCTATGATTGTTTATTTAATTTATGTTCGTTTTGGGTTTCATTTATACTTCAATAGCAACAGATTTTTGTTCGTTTTCAGTCCGATTTGCATATTCAATTTAAGATTTACTCGTTTTAAGAGTTCTTTATTCATTTATATTAGTACCCGTCGCATATTGTTTTGCTATGATTGTTTATTTAATTTCTATTCATTTTGGGTTTCATTTAATTTTTAATAGTGATTTCTGATCATTTTAAGCTTGATTTGCATATTCAATTTAAGTTTAAGTTGTGTTAAGATATATTTATTAATTTATATTAGTACCTGTCATAAGTTCGTCTGTTATGATTGATTATTTAATTTATGTACGTTTTGGGTTTCATTTATACTTCAATAGCAAAAGATTTTTGTTCGTTTTCAGCTTGATTTCCATATCTAATCTAAGTTTTACTCGTTTTAAGATCTATATATTCATTTATATTAGTACCCATTGCATGTGTTTTTGCTATGATTGTCTATTTAATTTCTGTTCGTTTCGGACAGGGTTGCCACCACAACCAAATAAAAATCACCAGTTTTTCACCAAGAAAATCACCAGTATTTCACAAAATTACCAAAAAAAAATTACCAGACATTGGTGGTCAATAATGATAAGCTTTACACCAAAAAGACGCGTTTGGCACCCTGAGCTAAGACATTATGTTTTTCAAAGGCCATCAACTGCTCAAGAAGGAAAAGAATTTATACCTAAAACCAAAATTCCAGGCAAAGACTGAAATTGTTATCTCCTGTTCCAGGCAAAATCCTGTTACTGGATCTAAAGAGCCTTTTTATTTATTTAACTACTATTATACTTTTCTTTGTCTTTACTTTGCAAAATTTTTTCGTTTTCTTTTTTCTAGGTTTCCATTTAAAAGAATAACCCCAATAATCCTCTTTGTCCTCAAATCGAATTTCATTTGCTTATGAGCGTTTCTAATTCCCTTCCATAGTTGGTATCCTTAGTGGTAAACTATAGCTCTGAAAAAGACGACTCAAATGGTGTCAAATTCTTATATATTTATTTTACTTCCGGAATATTGTCGTGGGTTCCTTAGACGAGAGCCCCTTGAGACTGAGCCCCCTGGTTTCTTGAGACTGTTAAGTCCCTTGAAAAAGACCTAGCCTAGGCTGCTGAATCTATGTTCATGTTGGACTATGCTTTCTTTACCTGAGATTTTTTTTTCGTTTCTGAGCCTCAATCCGTTTTTTTCACAAATGTATTTATTTATGAATTAAAATTTGTAACTATGGGGAAGTCGATTGCCAAGCTAATTGCCAAGCTTGATACACAGAAGCCCAAAATAACGCCAATCTTTAGAAATAACAAATAAAAACAATACATAAAATATGAAAGTCACTGATTATTTCACCTCAGTAAGACAGCGAAACCAATCATGCATGGAATGCCAACCAATTTTGTAAAAAATCACCAAATTAAATGAAAATCCCCAGAAATTACCAGATTAAAAAAGAAAATCACCAGAAAGATCACCACATCTGGTGATAAATCCCCAGCGGTGGCAACCCTGGTTATGGGTTTCATTTATTCTTTAATAGTAATTTCTGGTCGTTTTGAGTTTGAATTATTGTAGGTTTTTATTTCTTCTAATCTTAACTTTAATACGGCCTTTACTTTTCTTTGAAACACTTCTTTTTCGGAAAGTTTTCTTTTAATAATATGTTAAATAAGACAACTGAACATTAAAAATAAGACAACTTAAATAAGACAACAACTGAAGAGAATTTTACTTTTATATTCGAATTTTATATATTATTTTTATTTTATATTTTATATTCGACATACAGGCATACTGTTGGTTGCACAATAATTACAACTTACAAATCAGAAGCTATAAAACTATTTACAAATCACAGTAGAGCCGAAGTTATCCGAGGTAATGTAGACCAAGACTAATTCGGATAAAAAGGACTCAGAAAACACAGACTCCATAAACAATCAAGAAGGAAACGGGTGGTAAAATGAATAAAACTCGACCAAAACTCAGATGAGCGTCCATTTTTGTATTACAAATGAAATATGATAAACTGTAGCAATGTAACACAAAAACGCTTGAAGAAATCCACAATTATTTTTTGTTAAATGGATATTACTCGCTTCTTTGCCCCCGTTTGGAACAATAGTCTTAACAGTAGTTAGTCTTAATAGTCTTAACAGTCTTAACAGTAATATGTAGAAGTCGTGCCCCTTTGTGGTCCCTTTGTACTCAATGAGTATTTGTATTGCTTTGCATCCTTCACTGTGGCTTATTTTCTCATTCTCTGTTTCAGTGCTTTCATTGTCACGTTCACTTTCCTCAGCCGCTGCATTTACTGACTCTACTATCATATGCTCTGTAACTTCGATTGTTCGACTGCATCGGTCCACTCGGCTATATCGTTTTTAATCTGCCAATCTTTGAGCTAGCTGTGCAAGCCTAAGGTCTTTATCAGTTCCGAACTAGGTGTTGGTAAAGGATTTTTATTCTGATTTAATTAGCCACTGAATTCTTTCAGTAGTTACGAAATAGAGAGAACAGTTTTACGTCTTATAAACTATTAAGATATTTATTCAGTATCTGTAACCTAGTGGAATATGTAACGTCACTGGATTAAACTGAATTGACTAGAGTTTCTGTCCGCTATTCTTAAATTGAGATAATTTCATGTGATATCCAAGTGCGGCATAAGCAGAGATCTGAATTTTTTCATTTTGTTCCAAGGAATGTTTACACAATGCCAGAATCTAGGGGATAATCATATCTCAAATGATGCGGAATCGAATAATGGCGATGCTCACCCTAATGAATGGTCAGTTATCAAAAATAGACCCAATTTCATCAGAAATCGCGGCAATAAATGGGGGACTGGCACAGTTATCAACTAAGTTGGAGGGAGCGATCGCTGAAGTTAAGGCATAAAACATAAATACGCAACGAGATTTTCTGAGAACAGAACTGGAGAAGACACGACTTGAAATGAGTAATATGGAGGCTGATTCGAAGAAAACAAATGTAATTTTGTACAACTTTGATCCGTCAAGACGAGCACAGACGTTACTTGAAGATATAGTTGCCACTTTTAACCAGTTTATTCCGAACGCCTCGTTACACCTTAGCGACATAAAAAAAATTGTTTCCCGTATTAAATGTAATAAAAAAACGCCCCGTTTTGGTTAAATTTACGAGCGCTTTTTGCCGCGATTTAGTTCTGAAATTTACATTTTAGACACAGACAGAGACACATTTTAGACACGCAAAAATTTATATTTTTATCTATATATATCTATATATTATATATCTATATTATTTATATATTTTTATCTATATATTTATATATATATATATATATATATCTGTGTAGCCAAACTACACAGAACGAGAATCGCTTGCGAGAAAGAAAATGAAATTTGCGCCTGAGAAAGCGAAATCAGCGGGCAAAGAGGCTAAGTTGCGTGGTATGAAACTGTTTGTAGAGAACAAGAGTTAAATATACAATTTTGCAACTGATGCGATCGAGGAGTGCACAGTACCTAGTGGTGGCAGTGGTGGCAGCGGAAGACCGAGAGCGGATTCGCAGTTATCGAACTCAAGCACCATATCTATGCAGTCATTTGATAGCGCATTTAGGGACTCTTTGCAAAATGGGGAACTCTTTGCACAACTGCAAAATGTAATCCAAGTGCATAAAACACCCATTTCTGTGGCTGCGCCACAGAAATGGGTAGCTCTCAAGTTGAAAAGGTAGCTCCAAAGAGAGAAAACTCACAAATTATTAGCCCGAGTGATGGTGCGCCAGATGCAACATGGCCACCTTTCTTAGAGATATGGCCGCAACAAATGAAAGACAGGCCACACCTCGTGAGGTATGTTTCCAAGATCAAAGCGATTGGCCGCAAGAATAGGGAGACCAGTGCCAGGGTGTTGTGCAGCAAAGAATAAATATAGTGCATTGGAACATTCAAGGATAGAGTGAAATGAAAATTCATAGTCTATTGGTATCGCAGTGCATGTTTGATATTGTAGCATTATCTGAAACTTGGTTGGAAAATGAAATTCAGTTTGAACGATTTCGGTATTTCGATGTCCATCGTAAAAAATCTAGGAATGGACGAACTTACGGTTGAGTAGCAATTTTTGTATCTGAGAATTTTTTGTCTACGCACAAAGTCCAACGGCTTAAGAGTGCTTCTTGTAATTTGATATGGTTAAGAGTCGAAGCCGATGGACGGTTTATTACTTTTTGGGCGGTTTATATCCCTCCAGAGTCGAGCCCGTAAAACGAGGAAGATACGCGGTGTATATTAGAGGATGAAAAACGTAAATTTATTTTTCAGTTTCCTTCCGAGTCGTTTTATCTTATAGGGGACTTTAATGGTTATGTTGGGGTTACTCCTGAATTATGATGTCACCTGATGCCTGCACGGACGAAGCTGCTTGGGAGGTTTGGAATGATTCGGTAATCCATCTCATACCGAGGGCAAGTAAGGACCATAATAGACGGAAAAATAATTGAGGTTGAAAAATTTTAGATTTTTGTGGCAATGAAAATTTTGTTATTTTGAGTGGAAGAGTTGGAAAGGACGAAGGTGTGGGAAATTTTACTTGCTTTTCAGGAGCTTGAAAAAAAGGGTTAAAAGCTTTTTATTTAAAACTGCATGATAATTTTTCCTTGAATTAAAGGGAACCACAATACACAATATATATAAAAAATATTGGTTTAATTCCACTGGTAGGACCCCATATTGTCGCCCAACAACACGATAAGAAGGCCAAAGAAGGCAAACATATTGACGGAATGTAAAGATATAAAAGAACAACTTTGGTCTGTATTGAATAAGTTGTTTTCACAAAGAGATACGGAGGAGGAAAAGAGAAATGAAAATCGGAAAAAAACAACAACAACAACAACAAAAAGCTTTTTTGTTGTAATACAATTTTTTTATTAACATCCCGAGAGACATTCAAACACATAAAACTTGTAGACAGGAAAACGGGAAGAAAATCGACAGGGAAAAGCCTTTTCGATAGGAAAATAGGACCACATTTCAATTTCGAGAATTAAGTAAGAAACAAAATAAGAATAAAAAAGAAAATAACTCACCGTATAACGACAGAGAATTTGTTCCCTTTCAAACTACCAAGCTCAATACGGCTTGGCGAAAAGCCAAAATTTCCAACATTAATTCTTGGAATCTGTTTGGCAACTTCATAAACTGAATCCGGTGCAATACGGAACACCGACATTCTTTGAATCGTTTTCCCACGTTTGTCTTTGGTACCAGCAAAACTAAATTTAGAGGATGCAACATTCAGATGACTTGCCAGCTCGCTTATACATTCAACCGTTTCACGATTTACTTTGTACAGAGAAAATGTTGTGTAAAAATTTTCCACCCCGTCGATTACAACAGGCCAGCGAACGTCAGAACGCTTCACCATGTTTGCTAAAAATAAGGTCATATGTACTAGAATATTATATACCTACTAGCAGTAAGGCCTCAAAAGACCGATTTAAAAAAGAAAAAACCTACCTGTATCCCTTAATAAGGACCAGATTCCCTCCCCCCTCCACAAAATTTCATTTCAAAATTCCAGTCAGTAGAATTAATGCATCTGATGAATTATATATAAAAAACCGACTTTTCTGTAGAGTTGCATAGTAACAAATTATATAAAGTATATATAAAAGACAGTGCATATTTTTGGGGAGAAAGGGTAGAAAAGCTTTTAAACAGCTGCTTTCCAAAAATATCTTAGGAATATTGGCTTTTCTGTTACTTCTCCATACTATATTCAGTCCTCTCCCAAGAAGGTGAACATTTTTGGCATTATATGTTATACCTAGCTAGCCTCCCCACAAAAAAAAATATATTTATTTAATAGATTTCTAGGAAAGAACTGCATAGAAAAATTTTAGAATATCTGAAATATTCATTCTTTTTCTCCAATCCACCTAAATACTTTGCACTTTTATAACATATTCATAGCTAAGTAGCGAGGTAAATTAAAAGCCTCTTTGTGGTAGCTAAATATCGAAATAGTGTATCTGCACTATCTCGGGAATGGTTTGGGTATCAAATGAAAACTTTTGGAAAGTAAAGAAAAGCCAAGCAGATGTTGCCTTTTGAGGAGGGTTATTCTCTGAAAACACTACGACGTTTTTGCATTATAATCTATTTACGATTAAGTGGGGAGGTGGAATCAAAGACATTATGTCTTTGGTAAATACGGCGTATCTGCCATATCCTAGGAAAAGCTTTAGGGATAAAATTGAAATTTATCTCAACTGAAATTTATCTAAAAATTAAATCTATAGAACTAATTTGTGTCTCCGTTGAATATAAACTGACTCGTAGTGTTGCTGGGCGATATTAGACATCGATATATCGCACCAAAATTCGAAATGTAAATATAGATATCGAAAACGATATAATTTCGGCTTTTCTGGTATTTACCGGTGAATATCCAGCAGAGAAGATCCAATATAGGAAATTGTTTCGCAAATGGCAGAGAAGAAAAATATTCTATTCAATATACTGACTCATATATGCGGATACAAAGCATGCACAGCTATATCCATAAAAAGGCATACCCCGTTCCGACACTACGTTTATTGAGGGTAGGCTCTCAAATGTTGCTGAGAACCTCCAAAAGGCGTGGCTAGATAAAATACCTCCTAGGCTTACAGGGTTTGTTCAAATCACACTCGTCAAAATAACCACATATCTCAATCCGCGTTTCTAGGAATTATATATCAGCCCTGACGATCTTCTCCGAGTTGAGAGTAATATAGTAAGAGACATCGATCGGACCTTTCTGAAATCTGTATCAGTCGACGCATGTGCCGTGACAGTCCCTGTGATTCAGCCACTACAGAATTAAGCCAGTTTGTGGGGATCACAAGACCAAGTTTCAGTAATCAATATCAGACAAGCTTAGTCAGCAGCTGTATCTGTCACGGCTCTCTAGATTTTCAGTAGGGAGCCTTTAGTTTCAAGAAAATTTGATCCACTCAAGTCATGGAAGTCTTTTAATACGAAGTCGTCATAAAATTAGTATCCATGCATGCCACAAATATCCTTTCTGAGAGTGGATTTCAGGCCTGATTAGTTAATAATCAAATAGTTTGTGGTGATAAACCGTAAGTAAGGAGCAACTCGGCCAAATAGCAACCGAAACTCTAAAAAACGTAATTTTTATAACAATGAAATGAAATATAATTTATATCAATAAATGAAATGAATTGTTTTTGTATGCCGACTCCAGATATATAAAATTCATCAAGTTTCATGCACCCATCGAAAACAAATTTGTATAATTTTTTAGAAAGGGCGGGAGCGCCCCTAAAAAGTCAATGCATCTTAATAAAAATCACAAAATCAGATTCAACATATCAGAGAGCCATACTGTAAGATTCTCTAGCTCCGTCATGGAAAAATATGAAATTTTGCACTTTTTGCCAGAAGAAAGCTCAAAGATGCGTGTTTTTTTTGTTTTTTTTTTGTGTCTGTATATGTGTTTTTTTTTCTTTGCCAGGGTGATCGTATTGAACCAATGGTCATATAAGATCGGGAGAAGGCTCGTTCGAACGGAAATTACAGTTCTAGTTCCCAATTTCGTGACCAAAACGACTGGAGGCAACTAGATTCCCCCTCTCCCTCCCATGCTCCTTTTCTCCCAAAGGCATCCGATCAAAATTTTGAGATACCCATTTTGATCAGCATAGTTGAAAGATCTAGTATCATGCCCGTGGGGATGACACAACCCTGAAAGTCCCTGGAGAAAAGGGTTGTAATTTATGAATTTTGTCTAGCATTTACATATAGTATTTATTATTAGGAAGTAAACGGACATTTTTAGGGGAGTGAATTTTATGTGGGGGGGGGGGATTTTATACGGGGGGATTTCCCGAGAGAAGAATTTTCCGCGGCGAAGGAAGTTTCTGGGGAAGAGCTTTAAAAGGGAAGCTATAAAAGGGGACGGGGGAATTTACCAGAACTCTTATACAAAATTCTTTTTATTTGATTTACTTTCACTTTGCCAATTCAATTTTACATGTGGAGATATTACGGGAAAATTGCCCAGAGAGATTTTTTTCAAAGGAGTTGAGATTGTCTGGCGGATTTTCTGCGGGAGAGATTCTCCATGTGGGGAATTTCACATGGAAAAAACTTTCCATTGAGACATTGGGAGGGGAGAATTTCAAGGAAACTTTTCCATAGAGGCAGGATTTCCGGCATGATTTGAAAAACAATCGAAAGTTAGAAGAAAAACAAGTCTTATTTTTAAACGAAGGTAGGTTTGAAAATAATTTTCCAGGTGGAATTGTGCGTAAGAAGTTTTTTTGGGGAATTTTCAGCAGGGATGGAATTTTCTGAGGATGGGAGATCTTACGTGGAAGGAGCTTTCCAAAGATGAGTTTTCTTGGGGGGGGATTTTCCATGGAGCGAAAAGACAGATTTTCTTGCATTATTTCAGAAACAATCAGAAATTAAATAAAAAAAACTATTTTTTTAACTAAATGTAAGGAGCAATATTAAAACTTAAAACGAACAGAAATTATCCCGTATATGAGGGCAAATCACTTCTTCAATACTTTGCTCTTTGCGCTTTCTGTTCTTTTAAGTTTTAGTGTAGCTCCTTACTTTCAGTTGAACAAATTACGATTTTTAGTTTAATCACCGAAAGCCTAAACAAATTCTCAGGGAAAAATTGATGTTGCTGATTTCAATAGCCAAAAATAGCTAGTAGCTTATTTTCTTTTACCTTTTTTTTAATAGTAGCTTATTTTTTGAATAACCAAAAATAGCCAGTAGCTTATTTTCTTTACTCTGGGCCCGAATAATTCCAAATCAAGTTTATTTTTAATATTCGTTCATGGAATAGAAGTTTTTTTCTATTTTGTTCAAAATAAATGTTCTATTTTGTTCAAAACCTAAAGTTAATCTACACAAAAAACTGATCACAAATATCGAAAGTAAAAATATCGATATATCGTTTAATCAAATTATCGCCCAGCACTACAGACTCGTTCATCATCGAACCAAAGCAAAGTAAATTCAACATTTTGATTATTGTCAAGATTTGATTTAATCAAAGTTAGACAATTGTAACAATAAGCTTGTGGAAACAACAATTGTGGATCTTGTGGAAAACCTTTTCGATATTGACGCAAATTTTAGAGATAAGACGAAATCTTGTGTCAAAATTTTCCACTTTGTTGATTACAATAGCCTAGCGACCGTCAGAACACTTCACCATGTTAGCTGAAGATAAGCTCATATGTACTAGAATATTATATATTTACTAGTAGTAGGCATCAAGTGACTGATTTAAAAAAGAAAAAAATTGATTGAAAAATGATTTAAAAAAAAAACTGTATCCTTTCATAAGGACCAAGGTTTTAATTCCTACCTCCCAACTTTCAAGCAGAAAAATCTGGTTAAATATAAAAATTCAACCATTAAACGAATTCAAAAAACGAACCATTAAACGAAATTAAAAATTAAGATAAACATAAAATGAAAATTAAATATAAAAATAAACGAATTTTCTCTAGACTTAGTCACAAATTATATAAAGTAAGATAATTAAAAGCATATATATTAGACAGAGCATCTTTCAGGGAGGAAGAGTAGAAAAGCTTTTAAACAGAAGCTTATCAAAAATATTTTAGGAATGTTGGCTTTTCTGTAATTTCTCCATACTACATTCAGTCTCCCCAAGAAGGTAGACATTTTTGCATTACATTTTACTGTGTGACCTAACTAGTCTCTCCCGCAACTATACCTTTTGAATAAATTTCTGGGAAAGATAGCATAGAAGAATTTTAGGATATCTGCAATATTCAAATTTGTTTTGAGAGCAGAGAGAGAGCGAGAAAGAGAGAGAGAGAGACAGAGAGAGAGAGAGAGAGAGGGAGAGAGAGAGAGTGAGAGAGAGAGAGAGAGAGAGAGAGAGAGAGAGAGAGAGAGAGA
>JAQQPU010001437.1:8332-24665 GCA_029168905.1 Artemia sp. Kazakhstan ARC1039 | reverse complement strand
AAACAAATAAACACGCACCCGTGATCTTTCTTCTGGCAAAAAATGCAAAATTCCACATTTTTGTAGATGGGAGCTTGAAACCCCTACAGTAGGGTTCTCTGATACGCTGAATATGATGGTGTTATTTTCATTAAGGTTCTATAACTTTTAGGGGGTCTTTCCTCCTTTTTTCGAAAATCAGCCAAATTTTCTCAGGCACCTAACTTTTGATGGTTACAAATAAACTTAATGAAACTTATATATTTGAAATCAGCATTAAAATCTGATTCTTTTGATGCATCTATTTGTATCAAAATACCGTTTTCTAGAGTTTCGGTTACCATTGAGCCGGGTCGCTCCTTACTTACAGTTCGTTACCACGAACTGTTTGATACAGCTGGTTGTTAGAATACAGCTTATGAGAGATACAGCTGGTTTGCTGCTGCCTAGTGGATAATATGAAAATATTAAAAACATACTCGGGTCAACACTATCGGTTTGATGGACGATCCTGAATTTATTCATCAAATCGGCCCTTACCCTTTAAACTCGGAAATTACACATTCACTGACTATATGGCAATTGTTTCACATGCGGAACTAACCTTGTCACAAGCCTCTGCACGGTTTCTACTTGCAGCTTAAAAGGTCAGTTTAATAGACACCATGCGCTAGAGAAATACTGAAAACAGGCCTCACTAACCCCCTTTTATAACGTTTTAAGGCTGTGCAAACTGAACGTACGAAACGTACGTTTCAAGTTGTAAGTTGGAGTTGAAAATTTGTACTTTTTGATATGAGTGCTGCATATTCATCAAACTTTTGCTTATTATCAAAGTACACACAGAAGTCATTCTTAATTTCTAACAACACCAATTGTTCTTGTAAAAATATTATACGTCTAGTATGACTTACTTATTATTATATACTGAACAACACAGTTTTTTTTTTTCAATTTTCACGGAGATTGAATCAAGACGACTCTAAAATTGCACCATCTTTGAGAATTTCTATTTGTCTATATAATTTGACATCATCTGCAAAACATTTGATAGTTGCATATTTGATAACAACTGCAAGGTCATTTATAAATGTACAAAACAGTATGGGACCTAAACGCCCCCCCCCCCCTGAGGAACTCCACTTTCTACCTGATTCGGTGATGATGCATTACTACCTATTATGACTCTTTGCATTCTTCAAACAAGATACTCAACCGTCTAAGAAAAAGATAGAAGACCTATTTTATAATTCTCGTACTTACAACTTGACAGTTTTATACATATTTTACCAAACGCTTTAGAGAGATCAAAATAAATACAATCAAAAATAATCCGCCGTCAGCCATTTTATGGCTATTACCTATTACTTTTAGAATCGTTTTTTAGCTTTTTCTCTACTACTATTTTTAGCTAATATTTCAAGAGATTTTCTTTTAGATAGTCAAAAATCTAATATTACGTATCTTACATCAATTTCGATTTTTTGTTGGGACGATTTTTCATCAGTTGACTCGTCAAGTTTTTTCAATTTCTCTTGAACATCTTCAGGAATAGGAAAATCAGGCAGGGAAACTTCCTCAATTTCAGGGAGAACAGGAAGTGAAAAATCATTTAGGACTACGACCCGTCCATCCATGTCAATTTCACAGACAATGAAATCCGAAAACCTGAAAGATATGCGTTAATATATTAGCGACTTTGAAGGTATCTTGATGAAAAAAACAGTGGGGAAAAAGCCATATTCGTCGTAAGCTATTAGGTTTATTGTATACTATTATGCGAACAAGATTTTTCATTCCATTTGCAGAACAGCCGTAACTACTCTCACTTATTTTATAGACTACAGTAGGAGATTAAAAGAGGGAATAAAGAGGATAGCGGGGGGTTAAAAGAGGAAATATACATCTCCGATATAGTTGGCAGGCTTTCTTGGATTATATCAGCCCTGACAGCAATTATCGTTAGTCGAAATCACTTTAAGACTTAGTTCCTTCTATGCCGACTGGCACATAAGGCGGCGACGGTGCCTCTCCACGATAACCTCTAAAGAGCCTTTGGCCACAGGTCTTCCAAAGATTTTGCCGCCAGTGCAGCATCTTTCTCAGGGCATCGGCCAAGTGGTGCTTTCTGTCGTCACGTCTCCTAATACTAGGGGGATCCAGGACCAAAAATCATAGGGAAACCTACCACTACCCATTCAGACAATATAGGGCAAATACTGCCATCTACTGCTCTGGGATTTTTTTTTAACAATCAATGGTTGCCTGTTTAGCTGGAGCCACAGTATCACTGTTGCACCTCTACCACAGACGCCAGGGGCTCAATTATTTCTTAGACATTTTGCAACATTTCGGACCCCAAAGGCGTCAAACGGTTGCGATATGGGTCAGAAGTGTGGTCATGGAGTCTTGAATCAGGCCTGGGTCAGGATATGCGACTGCCTCAGCGTTCAGAAGCTTTGAATAAGCTACTCCAGGAAGAAAGTTGACCCACATCATTATCTAACATGTTGCCATTCGCAGCTAAGACACAACTCGGTGTGGAAGGCTTTCCTTCCGTCAACTCGCGACAGTATTTGTATAGTGATTAGGTGTCTCCCTTCCTAGCAGCATCTCCAAGGTCACTGACTTTTCTATCAACAGAGGTGTTTCTATCTCTGAGCATTACTATTTTATTGGAACTCTTGTTGAACTCTGAGCAGTAGGCTATTGCCCAAGCCGTTTTTATTCGTTCATAAAGGCTTTCGGATATGAAGCCTTCGCATTCGGACCTTTATAATTATTTTTTATAAATGAGTTTTTTATTTTATTGTCACTATTTTATTAAAAAGGAAAATATTACCTTCCGTTGGTGGACACTGTTACCTGTAGTTGCAAAAATTTTAGTTCTTTTTTCTCGAGTATTCATTTTTTTTTTTTAGTTTTTAGTGGTATGGATGCCAGAATTTACTAGTGTAAATAAGTCTCTGGTTTTGGAGTATTAATAAAAGGGAAAATTACTAGATATCCTGCCTTTTATTTTTCTTTTTTTTAAACCTTCTTCTAAGTGAATCTTCTAAGTAATTAAAATCTTCTAAGTGAAACAGTCGGTACTGGTACATTATGTGGGCACTGCCATATATTGTACAAGGAGACCAGTCACGAAACCCGTCAAACAGGCTATTTGCCAGGGACCGCTATATATAAATGACTGCAAAGCTTCTTTTTCTACGTGGATTAGTTGCGACAATTGTATTTGATTGGTGGTGGTTTTATTCGTTTTTACTACGGCCCGTGCTATACTGTTTACTAGATTACAGCTATGAAATTTTAGTTAAACACTCTCATACATACAAGGTAGTATGTATACCGATAGGGTGGTAAATGAGTTTCTTAAATATGGTGGCTCTGTGGTTGAAAATAAGTTACTGAGGATTATGAATATGATTTTTGAAAAAGGGGAAGTACCAAATGATTTTAGGAAAACCTTAATTAAGCCACTTTATAAGAAAGGTGATAAAAGTGAGTGTGGTAATTATCGAGGCATTAGTCTGGTCTCTATAGGTAGCAAATTACTTAGACATAGACATAGACATAGACATAGACATAGGTTTATTAAGAACGAACAGCGTAGCCATGGCTAATTTATGTCGTCTTTACAACAATATGGAAAAAAAAGAAAAAAAAAATACAAATGACACTATAAGAACACTAACACGTGAATACACGTGTTAGTAATATGATACTTTTTTAATATGATACTTAGTAATATGATACTTAGTAATATGATACTTTTTTACTGAGAGACGCCGTCAAAAAAGTGTTAAGAGAAGAACAATGCGGTTTTAGAAAAGGTAGAGGATGCGTCGACCAAATTTTCACTCTTAGCTTAATAATTGAGAAGTGCCAGAGTTGTCAAACACCTTTGGTCCTTAGTTTTATAGATCATCAGCAAGCGTTCGATTCTGTTGATAAAAGAGCTTTAGCAAAGGTTTTATCCTTGTATAATATACCAGACAAATACTTTAAAGTGATTAGTGCTATGTACGAGAATAACACTGCTGCGGTTAAGGTAGGAAATGAGGTTAGCAGCTAGTTTTGTATTAAATCAGGAGTTAAGCAGGGTAGTTTTCTATCCCCCTTTATATGGATTATTTTGATGGACTTTGTTTTAAGGAGCACAGGAAAGGCAATGGGAGACCACGGAATCAAATGGGGAGGAAAAAGTCTCCTGGACTTAGATTATGCTGATGATTTAAGCATCCTAGAGGAAAGTGTGAGCAAAATGAATGAACTTTTAGAGGTTTTGCGAGTTAAGGGTCCTAGAATAGATTTGAAAATTAATGCTAAGAAGACTAAGTCATTAAGGCTATGAATAAGTGAAGATGAAAAGGTGACGTTGGGTAATGAAAAGATTGATCAAGTAGGCAGCTTCACTTACTTTTGTAGTATTATTAGCAAAGATGGTGGGATCAGTGAAGATGTTAAAAGTAGAATAGCCAAGGCTCAGGGTGTTCTTTCACAATTGAAAAAAAATTGAAAGAATAGGAAGATAAGTCTGCAAATCAAGATTAGAATATTAGAAGCTACAGTGATGACAGTAGTCAAATATGGCTCTGAAGCATGGGCGCTTCGAGAAGCGGATGAAGATTTGCTTGATGTTTTTCAGAGAAATTGCTTAAGGATGACTGATCGTATTTCAAACGATATGCTGTACGAAAAATGTGGTTCAATACCGCTCTTTAAAGCTATAATAAAAGAAAGGTTGAGATAGCTAGGGCACGTTGTGCGGATGAAAGAAGACAGATTGCCGAAGATTGTTCTTTTTGGCCAACCCTCTAGGGCTAAATGGAAAGCAGGTCATCCTCTTCTATGGTGGGAGGACGTCATAAAGAGATTTAAATGAAATGGGAACTTCGTGGGAGGGTGTAAAAAGGGAGGTTTTGAATAGATTGGGATGGAGGAGGAGCATGTGTAGCAGCGTTGGCCTCAGGCGGCTTGGTGTTGCGGTGAGTTGTTAGTATTAGTAGCAGTAGAACTGGCCAGCCATGAAAAAAAAAAAAAAACAGAGAGAAAAAACTCAGTGAAAAAAAAACGACAAACGAGACTGCGGCCAGTGGAGAAAAAAGACGAAAAATTTAAAACAACGCGGATATTTCGCCTGTATCAAAACAAGGCGTCTTCAGCACAAGAGAAAAACAAGAAGAACAAAAAAAAAAAAAAAAAAACTAAAACTAAAAACAAATAAAACCAAAGCAGTTGCTTTGGTGTTCTCACTGAAGTAACTCTAATAGCTTCTTTTTCCTACGTGGATTAGTTGCAACGATTGTATTTAATAGGTGGTGTTTTTTTTGTTTTTGTTTTTTTATCTTGTTCTTCTTGTGTTTCTCTTGTGCTGAAGACGCCTCCACTATTTTACTATTGAAGATATCTTATAACTTTGCTATTTTAATATGCCTTGTTTATTAGAAAGAGCCACCTATCATCGAATCCTGCCATGTACCTAACCTAAATACGCACTTTTTTTTAACTTAATTATCCCTATTCAGAGATGCAGATGTGTTTTTTTTTGGAGGGGGTCAATTTTACCTAACAGGATTAAACCAGACAAATATTTAAATTTAAAAATTAAATTTAAATTATAGACCCAAATATTTAATTACATAGATTAATATTAAACTATAGAATTCACCCAGTTTCTCAGGATTTTCACGCATATTAACCATTTAATTGAATTATCAAAATCTGTAAATTTGTTGCACTTCACATTATATTCATTTCTTAATTTTGTTTAGGAGCAAGGCCGTACCCAGAGGGGGGTGGGAGGGGTTAGGGCGGTTGGAACACCCCCCCCCCCCCGGGGTGGCGGGCTCGTGAAGACATAACAAAAATTGATTTAAAAAATTTTTTGATACGTTTTTTTTTTTTTTTTGTGTAACCCCCCCCCCCCTGAATTTTTTTTTTCAGTAAAATCCCCTCCGAAAAAAAATCCTGGGTACGGCCTTGTTTAGGAGGGTAGCTTCTTGCTTTTCCATGTAGATGCCTTGCACGAATTTAAACATTTTCACAAAGACAACAACAAAGAGTTCACTAATAAAGTCAGGGTCTTTAGGCAAATCCTTTCAAATTCAAGAGAAAACAACCCTGAAGAACTATATATGTTTATTTGATCAAAGATCTTTCAAGTGAAAAGGTAATGAAGGGACAGCACTATCTTATTATTTGTCTAATTTAAAGCAAAATTCTCTTTAAAATCTTCTAAGAATACCTTTAACAATAACTATTATTAAAACTAAAAAAGAATTGGTAAAAAGCAAAATTCTCTGAAATCTTCAAAGAATATTTCTTAAAAAAAAACTTGAATATTTATAAAGAGTGGTGTTTTTACCGGTACATTTACGGAGATATTTGTTTATTTCTAAATACCATTTAGCAAAAAAACTGTATTCAAATCAGATTCAAAAACAGACTAAACCGAATTTTTTTTTCCACATCAAAACCATTAATTAACAAGGCAACCTGAAATCACGCTGGAAAAAACGGTCAACTCTTTCCAAAACCAAGCATTAGATAGAAAATATGATCTTTAAAATAATAATCATTCACCTTTGTTTGATAACACCAGTAAATCCACAATGTAAATTAACATAAGATTTGATTCCAACATCTTTTTCATACCGAGGTCCAAATTCCCCTCGGGTAGGTCCTTGTTCCCCTGATCCACCTGAGCGACTGTTTGAATCCCTTTCTTGTTCGTTTGATCGATGATTAAAAGGTCGTTGTAATCTTCGCGTTCTCTTTTTGTCTAAAAAAAGCAGTAATTAAATTAAATTAAAGTAATTAAAATAAATAGTGTAAGTTTGTTGGAGTATGTACCAATAATTATTTTCTGACCGCCTAGCATCTAAAAGCAGTAAAGTAAAAGAAGATAATAGTAAAGTAAAGTAGCAGAATAAATAAAAATAGCAGAAAGATAAAAATAGCAGAATAAATAAAAGTAGCAGAAAGTAAAGTAGAAGAATAAATAGTAAAGTAGCAGTAAAGTAAAAGAAGATAGCAGTAATAGTAAAGCAGTAAAATAACTAAAATGGATAGTGTTAGTTTGTTATACTATGAAGCAATAATCATTTTCTGAATGCTAACATATTAAAGCAGAAAAGTAAAGTAAGTAGCTGTAGCAGCACAGTAAACCAGTAAAGTAATTGATATAGATAGTGTTACGTTTGCTGTAATGCGAACCAATAATTATTTTCCAACTGCTTAACATATTGAAGCAGAAAAGTTAAGTAGCAGTCATGTAAAAGCAATGTAAAGTAAAGTAAAAAAAAAAATAAAGTAAACACAGTAGAGTGTAAGTATATTATAATGTTATTATATATGTAAGTTTATATAATACATTATATTATAATGTTATTTAATGTTTATTATAATCCAATAAAAAAATGTAATTTTACAAAGCCACCACTTCTAATTTAAGGTCCATTTGGACGTATGACATCAAGAAAAAGCTCAAATTGTCTGCGTTTAGAAGACAATCGACAGCGAGAATCTATATATAGAAGCCTGCCGAGTGCCTGGGCCTATGAATAACATATAAAGCAGAGCATATAATAAATACGTAACCTAACCCAACCTAGGTACCTTTTAGTCCCCCTAAACCCCCAAAAAACTAAAGTTTAAAATATAGTTCCCGGAGTGAGAAACCCTTTGTTTATACAGCGTCTCAGATGAATTTCCGGGTAATGCCTATCTGATCTTCGCAATACAATTCTCACGTGCTTACCGGATTATAGAGAAGTACCACATAGTCTGCTGTAAAGCAAACATAATTGCTTTCCAACTGCTATATATTAAAGCAGAAAAGTAAAGTAACAGTCAAGTAAAAGTGATGTAAAAAAGGAGCGAAGTAAAAAAAAATCAAAAAACAATAAAGTAATTAAAGTAGATAGTGTAACTTTATTATAATGTTTATTGAGTGTTCGCCAAATGAAGAGTGCATTTCAGAAAATGCCAATGTTGACAGTTGCTTGAAGGTAAGACAAGTTCACAAAAGCAAATGATTTGACAAATGAAAAAAAAATCCCTTATTTGATCATCCATGTCTAAACAGTCTTCGCTGTAAACTTATATAATGGATTCTATACCAACACCAAGTTTAAAAACAAGTTCTTCATCAAAAAATAATATTCAAAATTAAAACAAGCAGAAATTAACTCATAAGAAGTCAAACTCAAAAACTGTCAGAAACATTACTAATGAAGATATCAAGCATAAAAAAAAAAAAAATCCAATAAACAAAGAAGCCAAAGTTAAAACAAACAATCATTTCAAAAAATAGTGAGGCTGCCCCTTGTTAAAGCTAAAGCTTAGGAGTAGTGCTACCAATCCTAAAATAAAGTGGGGCTGTCCGTCAAAACGGTACCATATTTATTGCTTCAAACATTATGAACTACAAATTATGAATTTAAATTGCGAATTACGAATTCAAATTATAAAAGTAAAATCATTTTCAAAAATATACTTATATCAAGGAAATAATTTATCACTTCGAAATTAGATATTAATTTACACTTTACTGAAAGCTTAATAGATTGCTTCAAATATTACAAACTAGTGTTTCAGAAATTTCTACACGGCAACTGATTTTCTATAGACTTAAAAGAACTCGTAAGGAAGAAAACATTAAGTAAAATTATTATTATTTATAATATTATTAGTAATATTATTTAGGTAGTTTAGCTTTTTTTACGATTTTAGAAAATAGAAAATAAGAAACACTAGTCAAAATGTAACCTGTTTGGAATAAATCCTCAGTCACTTTATAGTTAAATCCGTTAACGAAAAAGCCATGGGCCATATAGTCCGTGCTCTTTGTTGATTAAGAATTTACACTTGTATACAGAAGCGGAAAATTCAAATAGCAAGAGCATGATTTTGAAAATCTGTATTAGCACTAATGTGTTTGCAAGTATCAATATTTTTAAGTACTGGTGCCTGCGTATATTTCGTCACGTGCAGCCTAAAAAAAGGCGAACTGCTATCCCACGCCTCCACCTTTTCTAACTTGAAAAAAACTACCTTGAATTTGCACTTTGATTGGTCATTCATAATTATTTCACCCAACTCATTATGTCCCAACCTGAATATGTCCCAGCTCATTAAATTACACACTGGATACATTATTGACACTTAAGTCATGCATAGGACAAATGGGATTCATATATAAAGCACAAATGATAAACAAATTTTTATGGAGTTTGAGTTATCGACAATTTCTTTTTATTTAAAATTTAATTTAAGGAGTCTTCATCAGTGACCCCTCAAAACGTCAAAGGAGTGGGTTGTTTTTATGTCCAATTTCTTAATTTAAAGTATTTTCTGTACATTTCAAGTTTTAATAGCACTCTTTATCTTTTCATCTAAAATATATACTCGTCTATTTGAGTTATATTCATCTCTTCGTCGACATAATTTTGTTATTAAATTCCTCATTATTAAAATTTCTTAAATTTCAGATTACAGCTTAGAGTTTGTGAGCACTAAGTATTTTTCTAAAATTTATCATAGAACTTGTTCTGGAACAAATGGACTAAACTTTTTTGCATTCTCGTATCAGTTTCCTAATTCAAGTGGTTCAGTTCCCCTGTCCCCTCTTTGCAGGTATTGTATTATGAATAATGAAACAATTGACCACTGCCTATTTGAATGTAATATGCTGACGTCTGCACAGCATACTTTGCATTGTAAACTGTTAAAGTGCTTCAAACAACACAAAATCTCACTATCAGCCAAGAGCCTAGTCGACTATACCTGCACACAGAGCACAGAAATCGATATCTATCATCTTATATTTGAACTCCTTGAGTCGAAAGATCTACTGAAAGATATCTGAGAATATCTAATAAATAAGACACAACCAAGCCAGTAGCTCTGTAGCCCACAGAGTGAAGCAAAAGGAAAAGGGCTAAATAGTATCAACTGAAAAGCCCGCCTGCTGTGAAATAGAAGAAGAAGAACACAATCATGTTCTAGTTTGGAATCTCCTTTTTTGCGGACTGTCTGTTTTTTTTTAAAGGTGTAAAACCATTTTCTGAGGGTTGCATCCTGAAATTGCTTCGAATTTTAAAGTGCAACTGATCAAATTTCACAACTATGTAAGTTGTGAAATTTCACAACGTTTCACAACGTTTTATATTCAAATTCTATCCAATTATACCCAGTTTTTATATAATTGTACTCAAACTACGTTTTCAGCTTTAACTATTATTGAAAAGCAATTAAAAAAAGATGAAAGGACCTTCAATGTGGTTTATTAGCTACACTGTGGCCCAGTATTCAAAGGAAAAACATATAAATTTAAAATCTTTTAAGAAACTATCTTGCAATAACAAAACTGGCTCTGGAATTAAAATAGAAATTATTTAGCAACGCCATTTTTATATTTGATGAAAACCATTCTTAGACATAACTTGAAATTTACATGCACAATTTGAATAGAACTACACAGAATTAGATACAATTTTGAACATGCAATTTATGATTACAACATTATAACTTTCAGAAGTTGACGTTATGTTGGGAAATTAGAGAGAATTTCAATTTCACTGAAAGCAACCAACCCATAAAAAAAAAAAGGAAAAAAAAATGGAATTCCAACAGGAACAAATCCATCTTTAATATTCATAAATTATCATATAATAATTTAATTATAAATTATTAGATGCAGTAAGAATTGTTTTCTAACTTCAAACTGCGCAAAAACTTTACCCCCATCGCCCCTAATGTGCAAATATATAGCCCGGATTATATATTTCCCATCTATTCTGTCACTTCTCTTGTCTTGTCTCACAGCTAAGCTGAACTAAACCAACAAAGAAACGGGTTCGTTCTCGAATTTTACACATCATAAACTTGAGTGAGTTGCCTATAATACATAAGTACCACCTAATAATCACTTGTCCTAATTCAAAATCGAATTATTTAAATAATTATTTAATTATAATAATAATAATTATATTTCCAAATAATAATAATAGTTATAATAATAAATATAATTATAATATAATAACGATAATAATAATAATAATTAAATTATAATAAATATTAATAATAATTATAATAATAATAATAAATTATTATAATTAAATTATAATAAAAATAATTATTGAATTATTTAAATAATTCAAACATGATGTTTGATTTATACCCAAACTAGTATTTCGGACTTGAGATTCTCTTTAGAGAGCTTGGAAAATCCCTTAACTTGTTGCCTGCAAAAAAATCCAGGAACGTTTGGATGTGGCGTTCATGTCGGTTTTCTATAAGCACTTGTATAACCCTCCATCAGAGGAGCTATCGAAGCTCGTCCCTGATAAAGCAAAGCCCTTGCGTTCAACTCGCCAAAGTAGAGCTCGTCAGGACTACGTTAAGCAGGGCACTCCCCACCAAGAATATATGAAAACGAGTTTCGCCCTGCAATCGGTTCCCAAATGGAATAGATTGCCGGCAGAGGTAATCCCGGAAAATCGCCCTGCAATCGGTTCCCACAGTGGGAAATAGATTACCAATAGAGGTAATCCCGGAAAATCCTTCCCTTGACGCGTTCAAGAGAAGGTTTAACAAGTACCTCAGTGTTAGAAAATGAGGTAGCTACCAGGACTAGCGGCAAATCATCATCTGTGATGGAGCCGTGAAGCTTGTATAAAAAAAAAATAAATAAAAAAAAAAAAAAAAAAATCTAGAGCTAATTTTAAATTTTGGAAATCTAAAATCAGATTAATTTCATGTTCAGCAAATAGTGTTTGTTTTCATTAAAATTGTAATTAAGGGTTTCAAAGCATGTTAATTACAAATCTGACTGGTGCTATACCATATTAAAATCAGAATCATGGCGGTGTTTTCAATCTGATTTGCTCAAGGGCCCCAAAGCAGAGTCATTAAGCCTGTACCCCAACCCCTGCCAAATCTGCAGGAAAAAACTCAATCTCTTTTAACTCATGATCATTCAAGAGATGGTCTTAAATGATAATTTGTATACATCATTAATATTTTTAATAAAAATACAAGGCTTGGTCAACAAGGAGTTTCTTGGTCAATATTACAATGTCAGTTTTATGTTATTTGTATATTTAGTGTAAATTTCATGCCATATTCTTTTTTGGCAACATTTTAAATGCTCCAATATTGTTGGAAATTTTCTGTTGTCAATTCTTTTTTATTATGATCCTAACTAGACAACCTTGAGATTTTGTATATATCCATTTGTTCTGACAAAAAATTGATAAAATAAAAATCTTAAATAAGATCTGATATGCTAAATAAAATCTTAAAAATAAAATTTGATATGTCAAAGCATTTCTTTTTTTCAAGCTAAAATGCAACACAAGCAATAAAAGCTACCTCTGTTTTGCCTAAAACTGGATCCGCATGATACACTGCCTTAGGAGTCCTCTTACCCCCCCCCCCCCCATAGAAATGGACATGGAACAAGCAGTAATCAAATGAAAATGCTTGTTTTCGGTCAATATTACAATGTCAGTTGTGTGTTATTTGTATATTTAGTGTCAATTTCATATCATATTCTTTTTTGGCAACGTTTTAAATGCTCCAATATTTTTGGAAATTTTCTGTTGTCAATTTTTTTTTATTATGATCCTAACTTATCGCCCTTGAGATTTTGTATATATCCTTTTGTTCTGACATAATGTTGATATAATATTGTTCTGTTCAAATAATTGATAAAATAAAAATCTTAAATAAAATTTGATATGTCAAAGCATTTCCTTTTTTCAAGCTAAAATGCAACAAAAGCTACCTATTTTTTGCTTAAAACTGGATCCAAATGATAGAATGCCTTAGGAGGAGTCCTCTTACACCCCCCCCCCTTAAAAATGGACCTGGAACAAGCAGTAATCAAATGAAAATGCTGGTCTTCTAGCAAGCATATAATGGGGAGGGGGAGGAGGCATATTCCCTATATTCCTTGAAATTTAGTCTTATAGTTACTTTTGATGATTTCTTTAAGGTGCAATGATCATCTATGGTACTCCCTATGCTCATTTGGTGATTTGATAATATTTCATCATTAAGAAGGAAAATCTACCAAGCATATTTGTATTTTTACTATGTACACAAACAAAAATTATGGCTGGGTATATTTATAGATTTATTAGCTATACATTTATCTTAATATATTTTGTATATGTCTACTTATTTTAGCATAACTTTACATAAAAATCTGATATATCTCAAAGCATTTCTTCAAGCTAAAATACAACAAAAGCTACCCCTGTTTTGCTTGGAACTGGATTCAAACGATATGCTGCCTTTAGTGGCCGGTTTCTCAGGCATAATTTCATCTTTAGGCGCTTTGTCAGTTTCTTCAGCATGACTGGAGCCATTTTCGGCAGGTGCTACTTCCTGATCAGCTGGTTGTGGCTCTTCTTCAGTCTTTGCTTTCTTTGCAGGTCTTTCGTCTCCAGGTGCTTCTTCTTTTGAGCTTTTGTGTTCCTCTTCTTGCTTAATAGCTTCCTCTGAATCAGCCATCTTGTTTTTAAAATTCTCTGCCCTAAAAAGTTTCAAATTAACTTAAACAACAATCAGAAATAAAACATTTTTTAGATTTTTGTTTACTATTTAATCTACCCTTTGGGAAGGATCTGCTTCTTGGGTAGGCTATTGGATTTGATGCATGCAGTTTTGTTAATAGGTTATGTCTCTCTCTCTCTCTCAAAATGGGGAACAAAGATGAAGAAAGAATAAATTCAGATAAATTGGAAAATAATCACTCACCATGGAAAAACAATTGATTGGCCTACAGCAGACCATTTTTTTGTAGATAAGTCTAACTGACCCTTTTTCCATTTTCATTAATCATTAATCTATTGTCCCGTTTTACAGTTGAAGGATGGTAGGTTGCCAAAAATCACACTTTTTAGCCATTTAACTACTACTACTAACACTACAGCACCTAGCCACCTGAGGCCAACACAGCTACGCATACTCCTCCTCCATCCCAATCAATTTAAAGCCTCCCTCTTTACATCCTCCCAGGATGAATTCATTTCCCTTAAATTTTCATTTATGACAACCTCCCTTCCCAACAAAGGACAACCTGCTTTCTGTTTAGCCCAAGGCGGTTGGCAGAAAAGGACACTCTTTGGCAATCTGTTATCCTTCTTCTGCAGAACCTACCCTAACCATCTCAACCTTTCTCTCATTATAGCTCTAGAAAGTGGGATGGAACCACACTTTTTGTACAGCCTACTGTTTGAAATATGGTCAGTCAATCAGATACCCAAACAGTCCATAGGCAATTTCTCTGGAAAACATCTAGCAGATTTTCCCCCATTTTTAAGATCACCCATGGTTCAGAACCATATATGACCACTGTCATCAGCATAGCTTTAGATATTCTAACCTTGGTTAAACGACTCATCTGCCTATTCTTCCAAACTTTTTTAACTTTGAAAAAACACTTGGGGCCTTGGCTATTCTACATTTAATATCTTCACATCACCTACCGTCTTTACTAATAATACTACCTAGGAAAGTGAAGCTGTCCACTTGATTGATTTTTTCGTTACCCATTGTCACCTTTTCAACTTCACTTATTCCTAGCCTTAGCAACTTAGTCTTGTAAACATCAATTTTTAAACCTATTCTAGCACCCTGAACTCACAAAACCTCTAAAAGCTCTTTCATTTTGCCCACTCTTTCATCTATGATGCTTAAATCATCAGCATAATCTAAATCCACAAAAATTTTACTTCTCCATTTTATTCCATGTTCTCCCATTGCCTTTCCTGTGCTTCTTAAGACAAAGTCCATCAAAATGATCCATACAAATGGGGATAGAACACAAGTAGACCCCAGCGCCGCGCCGGCAGATCGGCCGAACGCCGCCGACGAGAAGCCCGGTTGAACGCCACCTAAGTGTCACTACGCCGCCGGCGCGCCACCGCCGGCAGAGGCGGCGGCGTTTGGCTGACTTTAAATTAAATTTGCAGCAATTCTTTATTGCGCCAACCACAAAGTTGGAGCTTTTCTTTCTCGTGTGGCATAGTATTTCGATTTTCCTGATTAGAAATCAAGCAGGGCTTGCACTATCCCCGAATTTTGGGTATTTCAGGAAAATCTATGCGTCACCCCGAAAAAAAATTTGGTTCCCTGAATCCCCCAAAATCACACATTCATGGTGCCACCCCTAGCGATTTATCACCAGTGAATTTCCCTGCCAAATATTACTTTGCATACCATAATTCTTCACTACTCTCTTGTTTGTTAATTTTCGTCTCTTTTGTTACTTTGCATAAAAACCAGACAGATGCAATATACAATTGCAAATATTGCAATATACACAGTTCTTCATATGTTGACAAAAAAAGTATCATCTTTATGAAATGAGTTTAAATCATTTCGAATGCAGTTTCCCAGTTGCTAGTTCTTACATCATCCGTAGTCAAGAATTTTATTTTCAAGTTGAATAGAATTATAGAACGCATTCACTACTATACAGCTTAAGCCTTCAGTTGGATTTTGAAATTGATAGCCAACAGATTGTTTCTACAGCTGAATTGTAAGTTTGCAGAATTTTTTTTTTTTTGCTGTTTTTAGATAAGATTTCCTTAATGTTTAACATTCAATTGTTGAATACCTGATAGATTAAAGAAAATCCAATCATCTTTCTGAAAAATGTTAACCCCCCTCCCCCCAAAAAAACCTTCTATTCAGACAAAATTTAGCTATAGACCAAGCTATGTACAAGGTTGAGGAATTAAATATTAAAACGGAAGTTAACCCAAAAATATGATTAAAAAAAAATGTTTAATTATTGCCTATAGGGAGGGATAGGGGGCTATCATTTTTAAATGATAATGCCTCATTTTTTTATGGAAAGCACGGATGCCAAAAAGATTATTTTTTTATTTAAAGTGGAGACAGAAGAAAATGATATCAAATTCCCTGGGAAACCATTGAAATATTTTTTATAGACCCGGGGCCCCCTATTGGGGCTTGTTCATTGTCTTGGGTATTTTGTGATTTCTCATAGGCTACTGGCCTAATTTGGCTTTTGTGTGTGCTCCCTTTTAATTAAATTCTTTGGATGCTATTGAATGCCACGGCGAATCTGTGGCTCAGTTTTCCAATAATTTAAGGTATATCTGAATAATTTCGACATTTTTGTTGTTGTCCTTGTACCCCTTGACTCATACCCTCAATTTTTTTTTTCAAGGAACACTAAGCTGTTTAACGTTATTTTGCGTGTTTGTTTGAACCATATAGTGACCTAGTTAATTATTAAGTAAATTATTTTTTGTAATGTAAAGCTGAGACGGTATCCTATCAAGGTGGTATCCAGAGGAGGGGGGGGGGG
>JAQQPU010001436.1:55057-82137 GCA_029168905.1 Artemia sp. Kazakhstan ARC1039 | reverse complement strand
TTTTAAGTTTTAATGTCGCTCCTTACTTTCAGTTAAAAAAAACTGTTTTTTTATATAATTACAGTTAACGCCACGTATACAGCTTATCGCAATTGATTTTCGTCGCTGACACCCAATAAAAGGTTTTCATTTAAAGCAAATGGTTTTCATTGGCTATCAGCAATAATAATCAATTTCAGTAGATTGCATTAAGCTATATTGAACGCGTGGTAAAGCACCAAGAAAAAAATTGCCTTTTTGACCCGTATTAGCTCTTTTTTGTTGTTAAAACATGATTTTCTGGTTTTTCTTGATGTTTAAAGATGTGTACGGTTGTGTAAGTTAATGCTTACTTTTTCAAATCATGAGAGTTAGTTTTCAATTTCTTTGGTGATTTCTTTAAAAAAAAAAAAAACTTGTCGGATTTAGCACGAATAAGCTTTAGCTCAAAGAATACCTTATATAAAGAAAGAATTATTATTTTTATAGGTTTTCTTTTTTTTTTATGTCCTCAAAGAAAAATACTCTTCCCTAAGAACCTTGAAAATATTATTTTTACTCTTTTGGAATGATGGAAATATAATATACGCCCTTTTCGAGTCGAGTCCAGCGACGTGCTTCGTTTTTGGAAGATTCTAGACCATGTCGTCAATCCACAGGAATATACGAGGGGGGGGGGGGAATATTGTTTTTGTCTCAATTTTTTTCACTGAATATACCAAAAAGGTACTTCACATTAAAATACAAAAAAGGGTGTTTTCAAAACATGGTTTGGAGACGGGACAGATATGACCCCTTTCCCCAATTGACGCCGCTGTTTCTAAGGAACTCTTATCCGCTTATTCTGCATGCTAAAGGATTTACATGAGACTAAAACCACTTTAATTCTTAAACTGGCTTGCTCCAAAGAAAATTTAACATTTTCTGGATGTTATCTTAAGAATCACAAGTTCACGCACTTTTTCATAACAAAAATATTGAGGAAAATCTTCCTTTATTTCTGTGAGTTCCAAGTTCCAGCCTTCTAATGGAGAATCAACTAAAGCATCCAAAGATTTCCTGAAATAATCATAACACGGAGCCACCGTTTCCATGTCTTCTAGAGTAAAAACACACCTGGAAATAAAGTATTCGTAAATGTAGATGATAACTTCATGTTCCTACTTTACCACGATTACGATCGTAACTCTTGAAGAAAGTGTCCCGTGGCATCAAATGGTAACGAGCTGTAAGCAAGGAGCGACACGGCTCAATAGTAACCGAAACTCTAAGAAACAAAGTCTTGTTTTTATCAACAAGTGAAATTACATCATTTTTATACAATTCTGAAAAAGACTTATGCCAGCTTTGCCTGTCACTCAATTATCAAGTTGATTTTAATTCAAAAATCAACAGAAAATCTCGGTCATCCCCATTGCAACTCCAGTGGGCTTTCCCAGTAGGCAAAGCTCATGTAATAAGAAAAATCTATGTTGCTCAGTTGCCTTCAAAGTCCTGTGGACATGGTCATTCATAAATCATGAAAACCTTTTATTTGGGGTCTTCAATCGCCTTCAAATGGCTCATAGAACTCCTAGACTATTTGAATCACCCTTATCCCATGCCTATCTACCTTAGTTCTGCCCTAGGATGGATGGATGAAAGACTATCTATCAACAATTGAAATTACATCCTTTTTATACTGTTCTCAAAAAGGCTTATGCCAGCTATGCCTCTCACTCAAACTATCTGTCTTCGCTTTTTCTACAATTAGCCATGGCTTTCAACTTTTTCATCACAGTTCACCAAGTTGATTTTATTCAAAAATCAACTTGGTGGACTGTGATGAAAATTTTAAGAGACATGGCTAATTGGAGAAAAAGCCAAGGCAGACAGTCTGAGTAAGAGGCGAAACTGGCATAAGCCTTTTTCAGAATTGTACAAAAATAATATTTTTTTGTACCCTACTATTTACGTTTTAAGCTCCCATCTTCGAAAATGTGGAATTTAATTTTTTTCAAAAAGAAAGATCATGCATTTTTTTTTATTTTTGGATGTTTTCCCCAGGGATGATCATAACAAAGTAATGGTCCTAGAATATTGGGATATGACTCATTCGAACGGAAATTAAAAGTTCTAGTGCTCTTTTTAAATGACTAAGAAAATTGTAGGGCAGTTAGCCTCCTCCCCCTCCCCCAAAGTCGTCAGATCAAAATATCGAGATATCCATTTTGTCCAGCATAGTTAAAAGGTATACAATAACAATGCTTTTGATGATGATATGACTCTCCATGGTCCCTAAGGAAAAGGCTGTAATTGGTATCGGGCGTATCAGTATCGAGCGTATCGGTCTTGGGCGTTTTTTAATCATAGTTTTGAGCCTTTTATATGATTATGTGAAGAGTCTTTCTTTGTTAAGGCTGATTATGGTAATTCTTGACCAATGCTGTTTTTCCTACTAAGCCAAGAAATCATAATTAACCTCCGAAATTTGAGCGATTTTGAGGTGAGATTTTGTAAGGGAGGTGATCTTCCATAGGAAGAAAAGTTTGTGGGGGGAACTTTCCAGGAGATATTTTACACCAGGGGGGAGGGGATTTCCTGCCATTATTTGAAAGACCGTAACAAATTAAATAAATAAGAAATTCAAAATGGAAGTAAGGAGCAACATTAAAACTTAAAAGGAACAAAATTTTTTCCATATCTGAGGGGGGATGCCCCCCTCAGAAAAAATAGATAAAAATATCATGGTAGTGTTGCTACCATATGGATTTCCCGGCATTATCTGAGAAACGATTAAAAATTGAATATTAGAAAAAACAAGTTATTTCAACTGAAAGTAAGGAGCAACATTAAAACTTAAAACGAGCAGAAATTATCCCGCTACATGAAAGGGGCTGCACCCTCCTCAATACCTACCTCTTTACACCAAAGTTTTTGATTCCTTTAAAAAGCAAAATCGTGACAAAAGAGTCAAACTTAAGCGTAGAGAGCGAGGTATTGAGGAGGGGGAAGCCCTTTCATGTAACGGAATAATTTCCATTCTTTTTAAGTTTTAATATTGCTTTTTTTCCTTTTTTTCTTTTTTTTCTTTTTTTATCTACAAAAAAAGCAGGGAATTGTGACACATTAAGAATTTTTCTTTCTTTCAATCCGACTTTTCTGAAATACAAAAATATATGTTGTGATAGGTCGTGGGAAAAAAGGAAGTAAAAATGGATTGACCATAAATCACTTCCTGAATGCTTTTTACGTCTGACAAATTCGATTTAAAGCTTGCCAAAATTAATTCCGATATCCTACTTTTGTCAAGTAGTTAATCCTTAGGAACTAAATTATGCACAAATAGCATTATCCGTCACAACTAAGAATAATCCAATATCGGAAAGTCAGGGGTGTCAATTGGGGGAGGGGGACATTTGCAGCTCCTCTATATTTTGAAAAATACAGTTTTCCCACCTAGATTTTGTTAATTGTTGCCTCTGCAGAAAGTGTCTCCCCTCTAAATGGAGATAAAAAAAGGAAACTTCAAATTTTATAGTTGGTACCTTTTCTGCTAGAAACGAATGTCTAAATAACCCAGTTTGGAGTTACTAGCTTGAACGGGAAATTATTACAAGTGTACCGTTGTGTACAAAAATAAATTAAAAAAGAGAAATCTAGCATTTTCCCTGAAGTCATCAATCGATACAGTAGGACCGATAAACATTTATGGTGCTTCCAAATCAAAGCCAGTTTTTGTAGCGAGTACATTTGATTTTGAATGGTTGATATTGAAACCGTTGGCAAAATTGAAACCATTTACTTACCAAAGAATAATATAGGTTTTAAAAGATGGGTCTCTCGGAGTTAATTTGTTTCAATTTAGTAAAGGAAATCGTTGGATTCTTATGAAAGCGATTCACTATTAACAAACAATACAATTAATAAAACTCAGTCGGGTTTTTGGCAAAATATATGATTCTCCTATCCTACACCATTCAAGCGTAAAAAAACTATCCATCACTGTTCAAAGCATACTTGCTAGATGACTACTAAGTTGTACAAATGGTATTTACCCCAAAATAATACCAGAAGCAATCCTTCTCTAGGTCATAAGATATGAAAACCGTCGGTGAATTACAGTTAGTCGGTAACAACGACCAATAAGTTGGTTAAATCTTTTTACCCCTCCCTAAACATTTTGGGCAGTGCAAGTGACGCGCCTGATCCTTACCATACATACATTTATGTAACTGGAGATAGAAAATAAATATATATGTACCTTCTTTCCAAAGCTATAAAAGCCTGTTTATCTTTTCCGCTCGTCATAAGGTCTTTCAGTGTGTCCACAAAAGCGTCCGTCAAAGTGTTATGATAAACAACTAAAAAGAAGACAGGTTATTATCCAGACTCAGTTCACCTGTGTCGGATTAGGCTACCTGTGGATTTTAGCGCAAACCGTCAAAAGATAGAGAAAGTAATTTCTTGAATACAATTAAAATTTGAACTAAAAACCAAGATGGGTTGATAAAATTCAAAGAAATCAAACAGAAGCACTCAGCACAAATTTTAGAATGATCTCAATAATTTTATGGGAAGGGTGGAGTTGGGCGTCTTTGATGGGATAAATATGAATTTGTTGAGCGATTAAACTCACAATGAGTATCTTCCTAAAATAAATATAATATAAACTACCAAGACGGACAAAAGGGAATAATATACAAAAGCACTAAATATATCATCTATGAGCTAAACTATATATAAAGTTAAACACCAAAATACTCGAACCATATAGGTACTTTTTATAATTTATCTGAAAAGGGTGAAATGCTGTCCTATTGAGAATGTGTTACAAGTTTGTAATTCTCTCAAATATGTACGTCTACTGGGCATACTCGAACGATTTTCGGAGACCGGAGCATTATTCTGCAACATATAGTACAGTAACAATACGAAAAAAAAAATGCCCGAACCAGGAACAGATTGATAAAGTAATGCTTTCTTCACCATCCGGACCAGAAAATAGCGATGAACAATATATCCAAAATCTCCATCTCTATCCCGTTGCGAAATTTGTTTTTTCTTCGCTATTTTTGTTACATTTATTTTTATTTTTCATGAAAAAATGAAGTGTCACGAAATGAGTGGTTGATACGTCTATCTGTATCAGAATTGAGAGCTGAAACCGTTTCTGACGTTAGTTTTTCTCATAAACGTCAAATAAAATGAAGAAATCCCTTTTTAGTTAAAAAAATAACAAAATTTCGCTATTTTTGGCAAAAAAACTAAGTGATAACCATGATATCTTTTTTTGTGTGTTTTTTTTTAAGATTATTAAGTCCGACGTGTCAAATGAGCTGGACAACGTTATCATTAAACTTGGAGGCTTTCACTTGACGATGAGCTTTGTAAAATGCATAGGGCACCTGATGCAAGACAGTGGGCTCAAAGAAATCTTGGAAATAGTATACGCACCGGCAACGGTACCACATATACTTTCTGGGAAAGCGATTTCTAGAGCTATTAGAGCTCACATTTTCGTGAGCTCGGCTCTCTACGTTCGTCTTTTAGGACAAGATGTGGGAACTTTGGATACTTTCGGCCTTGAGAAACTCTTCAACGACACCTTTGAGGGAAAAATATCCCCCAGAGACCTTGACGAAGCACCAGAGCCGGGACTACTGGAAAGTATTATCGAACAGAAGATTGAAGACCTACGAGATCACCGAACAGCAAAGCTCTGGCTGCAGTACTTTGACATGGTTGAAAAGCTTCTCAAGTTTATACGTGCCGAGAGACTAGGCCTATGGGACCTGCATTTGCAGGTTGCAGCAGAAATGCTTCCCTGCCTAGCCGCATCTGGGTACAACCTTTACGTGAAATCTGTCTGGTTGTACATCCAAGAGATGACTAAACTTCCCAGTCGTCACACAAAAATGTTTCAGATGTTCAGTGAGCAAGGACACACGATTGTAAGGTCAGATCGGCGCTGGGTTGGCCTCTCAGCAGACTTAGTTATTGAACAAGAGTACATGCGAAGCCTAAAGACATCGGGAGGACTCACTGGTGGTGGTGGCATGACTGAAGAAGAGAGAGCAATTTGGGTCCTATCGAGGCCGGCGTGCCTTGAGGTCAGCCTGTTGATGCAGAACCTGACGAATATCGGCTACTCTACAAGCGAGCAGCATCGTGACTTGAGTCTGAACAGACAAACCCGTGACTGTGAAGATACCGCGAAGTTGGTAGATTTCTTCGAAGTTTCATCCCCATTCAAAGGCAATGTACAACTGATAAACGTTGCAAATGGAATAACTTCATCTCCAGGTGTGAATGTTGACCAAGCCGAATCTGCTGGGAAGAAAATCTTAGACAAGATGTCAGAAAAGACCTTGAAGGAACACGTCTTTAAAAAGAAAGACCAAGTGACTCTGATGACCACAAAAAAAGTCTGGCTCTTCTGAGGTGGCGCAAATCGACCCGACGCTACTTTTTCAGAGGTTCATTATCGTTGCCCAGAGGTCTAGTCTCAAGGAAGATTATTTCAAGTTTAAGCTCTGTACCATTCCTCCTGCTTTTTCGAAAGAAACGTATTCATGCGAAAGGCCAACAAGCCCGAGCTAGCAAAAGCAGACTATCAGTCATGTGGGATTGATGCTCAATCCCTTAGACCGGTGGGAATTACCAACTTCGTCTTAGACGGGGGTGCCCTTTTCCATCGGATCCCGTGGAAGGTCGCTTCCACGTACAAGGCTATCACGTCTTCGTACATTCATTACGTCGAAAAAAAGTATCCCGTGCAGTTGTCGTCTTCGACAAAATACGACGGCGGTCCGTCAATCAAAGATGCAACCCATTTGTGTCGAGCTGGATCTGTCGGCCGCGAAGTGTTATTTACCGAAGACATGAATCTTTGCATGAAGAAAGAAGAGTTTCTTTCATGCAAGGAGAACAAATCGCGTTTTCTGAAAATTCTTGGAAACGCTCTGGTAGCAAGCGGTTGTGATGTATAACACTCTGAAGGACATGCTGATCTAGACATAGTGAAGAAGGCTACGGAAACTGCACTCCATAGCGACACCATTGTGGTTGCTGATGACACGGATGTTCTCGCCCTCCTCATCTGCCATATAGACACGAGTTCAAATCGAGTTTACTTCTCGCCGGAAACGAAATTCGGAATGAATGCTCTGCTTGGGATGTTTGTCTGATAAAAGACAAGCTAGGATCAGAAGTTTTCCAGCTGATGCCGTTCTGTCACGCCATGCTGGGTTGCGACACAACATTGCACCTTTATGACATCGGAAAAGGAAAAGCTCTTTAGCTGTTGTAATCCAGCTCGAGTTTCAGAGACGCAGGTACCCTGTTTACCGAAAAATCTGAAGCTCATGATCAGGTAGCTGCGGCTGGAAAGAAAGCTTTGCTGATACTCTAAAACTGCCAGGATCTACCAAGTCTTGACACCGCCAGAAACCAAGTTTTCCAGAATACTGCCACCTCATTCGCACATCCACAAGAGCTGCCTCCGACTATGATGGCAGCGAAGTATCATTCGTTCCGAGTCTACAGCCAGGTTCAGATTTGGCTAGGGAACACGGTTGACCCCCTAAGCTGGGGATGGAATCTTCAAGGCAACGAGGTTTTAGAGCCAAAAATGACGGATCTCCCCACTGCTCCTCCTCATCTTCTAAAGACAGCGAGATGTTCTTGCCGAGCTGATGGTTGCGACAGTGAGAGATGCTCCTGCAAGAAAAATGGCCTGGAATGCACCATAGCTTGTCGAGTATGTAGAGGAATTTCGTGCAACAACACGAAGTGTCAAGAAGATGAATTTTCTGAGGATGAGCTTTAAGCCTGTGATTTAATTTTCCCTGTGATTTTTGTTCCTTTGATCAATCAGATGTGCAATTTTCTTACGTTTTATTACAAATAATTTTTACCACGTCGCTTTTTATGGTGATGAAGGTGAATGGATTTTGATCTCAAATTCCTGCGAAGAGTAAGGTTTTTGGGGAAGGGTGGGGAGGATGGGTATTAAAAAGATCTTGAAGTATCTCAGAAGACCTAGTTTTTCAACTCAAAACTGATCTAGAAACTTCTATCGAACGCTTGTTTTTTTTACCTAAAACGTTAAAATTTGTTCATTTTTGTTCAAAAACAGAGTATTTCTGATTTATTTTTTGACATTTCGGAGAAACTAACATCAGATATCGTTTCAGTTTTTAAATCTGATATAGAAAGACATATCAAATACCAATTTCGTAATATTTCATTTTTTTCCAAAAAAAAAAAAAATAATAAACAAAAACGGCGAAAAAAACAAATTTCGCAAGTTACAGATGGATATTTTGGATATGTTGTTCAGCGATTTTTTCTGGTCTGGATAGCGAAGGAAGCATTACTTTATCAATTTGTTCCTGGTCAAACCTTATTATTCCTGTACTAATAGGCCAAAACTCCAGATCACCATTTTTAAAATGTCTTAATATTCCCACCTCAAGAGCATGCAGATGAAAGGAAATACATCCAGAAATCGCTCTTGCAGTTTCAGTTTTCACCGAGGGGAAGGATTTTGTTATTGTTACGGCGCAAATTCTTTGTATAGACCGCAGTGAATTTACGACGGATTTTTTCCTTATAGCAGCAATCCATAATGGTGCTGTATATAGTAATGTGGTTTCAATAACCTCTTGTAAAGGTAGTTTAAAATACTTAGCCTTCATCCCTAAGTTAGCTTATTAGCGATAAAAAGTCGAGTTGCACTTCATTGGGATAAATTAAGGAACTAATTTACTAGAAAAAATTTCAAGTTTTTCTTCGAACTAATGCTATAAGGAGCCCCCTGCCCCCCCCCCCCCTAATCATCCCTCTTAGAACGTAACATTGAAAATAAATTCTTTGTCTTTACTGTTATCTGTGAGACAAAGACATGAACCTACCAGACAAGATGAATTTTATTTGTCCCCACTTGTGCTACAAACGACTGTATGTGACATTGCCGCGGCAATGTCTATGCTGAAAAATGCTGTTTTTTTTTATACATTCATATCAAATGCAAGAAAGAATCAGCATTAAGTATGCTCTGTATCTCATAGGTATTTTTTGAAGACCACATTGCCTTTCTATGACGAACAAATAAAAGTTCAAACAGGGATAGGTCCTTTTATTAGACAGTGAAACATACAAAAAGTTCTGGGTATTTTGATCACATATACAGTGACCATCATCAACTGATAAACTGAAGTGTTACAATCGAAAAAAAAGATATTTATCCTGAAAAAAATAGATTACTTCCGGGTGAAAAATAGTGTCCGGTTCATTGGCTAGGAGGACTCAACAATAGGGTTCGTTCCAAGTCTGTAAAGTTTTCTCCTTAATGTAAGTTGAATTTTTAATAAATTTGGCACAATCTTCTCCTTCTTCCAATTGTAAAAGAAATGTTGCTGAATTTACAGCAACATTTACCTACGTCGAATATATGGAGATGATAGACCAAAAAAGTGTATGACATTTTTTTACTTTGGTTGTTTTTAAATCGAAAGCTTATAGTTGCCAATAAAGCAAATATAGCCGGACTGGGAATTAAAAATGTTGATCGAAAAATGTGGAATCCTACCGCGCTTCAGTAAAAGCGCATATTCACCAGATCTGATTCTCCCAATTTTATAAAATTACTTTTATTAACTCAAAATATTTTAGTTAACCCAACTTTTATAGATCATGGCCTGGGTGGGCTTATCGGAACGTTGTCAGGCCATCCTGAACCCTAAAGCATCATACATACTTTTTATTGTATGTGGTAAAAAGTGATAATACAAGAGTAGCAACTCAAACATTTTATACTGAAAACGGCAAAGCCATTGGCATAGTATGACAGTTGTGTTTAGCCTTCAAAAACAACAAAATATTTAAACTATAGTACCTTACGTTAGGTACCAACTAAGTTTCGTAAGCCCAGTCGCATTATAGGGAGATCTAAATCCAAAAGACGCTTTTTTTCTCTTTCATTACTTACAGAAATATGGCCTAAGAATTATTAATTTGGCCCTTTAACCTTTAATTGAACTACCAATTGTCATTGACAAATTAAGGATCATTCAAATTTTTCAGCTGTTTTTTTTTTGCAATGCTGCACTGTTGGTGGCGCCCGTAGCTTTTAATTTCATTAACCTCACTCAGGGCAGTATCCAGGATCTTTTTTCAGGAGGGGAGGGGCTCACTTTTGCTTGGGGTAGGGGCTACCAATTTTTTTTTTTACGAACGTAACAAAAAATTATTTACATGTATTTTTTTTTTACTTTTGTGCGAGTCGGACGATTATTTTTTTTTAGTTTTGGTCGAAGGGAGTTATTTATTGGTCGAGGGGAGTTGAAGCAGTAACCCCCTTCTGGATACGGCCTTCACCCCACATCAAAGAGTCAAGAAATATGTCTTATTAGCTTGCCATACCCATTTGGCTCGATTCTCAGTAGACTAAATGTCGCAAGAAAAATAGAATATGGGAACATAGAATTCCATCCAAGACATAAATATCTTCGATAATTGAAAAGCTTGTATGCAAATTTTAAATGCGCAAAATGGGCGATCAACATACATCATAGTATAAAAGAGAGTATACAGCATAGTATCAGTCGGTAATAAAAGAGAATCTGTTTATCTTTAATGTATAGCTAAACTAAAGGGGAAAAATTATTCAACAAGCTTTGCTAGCGTAGCCGTAGAAAAGAGGCAATAGCAGAGTATATCGTCTATATGAATCAAACAACAGGGTGATGAATCCAGCCTCATGGAGCAGCAGGAGTTTAATTTTTTGTCCTCGTAAGAGTATTTCCAAAGTTTCGATTCCGGTGGATATACCTTGTTTTGTCTCACGGAACTAGGATCGACTTGAAACTTTCAGGAAAAATTTTTTTCGGGAGGAGGGACAAGGTTCGTACGCTTTGTCTGAGTCTCCCTCCTTAATGCATCATGCGCAGGTAAGGACCACATTCTAAAGATTTTGACAATTTTTTTTTATGAGCTTGTCCCCTCCCAATATTATATCTTCCTTCCTGGAAATTCCAATTTTATCTCTCTTCTGTTTATCTAAATAATGAATTGCAAATTATACAAGAAACTGATATGCCTTCAAATCCGACTACGTTTCACGCTAGAATTTTGAATGTCACCGGGATGCATTATAATGAGAAGGGACGAGGATTATTTGCCAAATAGTTTTATAAATTTTTCTATGTTATGGCTGAGGGGAGTTTTTTCATGTTCTCGCAACAGCGTATAAGCAATTTTTTTTTTTTTTTTTTTTACAGCTGTTGCTCAGCAGGCTCTTTAGCTAGTATGTACCAAGTTCATTTTTTCGATTCTCAAATTTTTAATCAAGCTTTTTTAAATATTTTTTTTAACTTTATATTTGTACATTTCTCATAGCAAAGTCGGTATAATAGCAAAATATTACTGCCACTGGACTGGGATGCTAGTGTTTTCTTTATTTTTTTATACTAAAAAAAGTTCCCCATAAAGCAAGTTAATCAAAGAAAAGTTAAGAACAGAAGTTAGTAATTAATGATAAATTTAATCCAAAAACCGATAATTAAAATAAATTGACATAAAAACAGATGTTACATCTATGGGTACTTAGATAAAGCTTAGAATGAGCAGAATTCAAAATGAATAACCGAGTCTAACTTAAAACCAACAGGAATTACCACAAACAAGAGCACGGTTACCACCCCCCAAACCCTCTAAAGGTCCGAGCGTCATTTGATCTCTACTGAAATGATACGTAAATTAAACTGGGGTTTTACTTGTCGAACATCATGAACAAAGAGAGGAAAACACTAATCACGGTTCGTTTCAGGTTTTATTTATTCATTTATACTGATTTTTGTTCATTTCAAGTTTGGATTAGTGTTTATGAATTTATTTCTGCTCGTTTAAGCTTTTAGTATGGCTCTATGTTTTTCTTTAAATGACTTTTTATGAAAGTATATTTTTTAATTAGTTTCTATTCGTTTTATTATTTACCGATTGTAGGAATGTTTGCTAAGTTTTTGCAGTTTGTCAGCTTCAGAGCTAAAATATGCTTTCACAGTATAGATTTTAGGCAAAATTTGAATATTCAGTCAAAATGATCGACCAGCCGCAGTTCTGTGCAATAATTTTTAAATAATATTCTTACGTTAAAACTCATGATGGGAAGGGTAGCGGGATTTTCAATCTTGTGGTTTGAAAGTGTACATAATGTTTGATCTCCTGTTGGGTTCAAGCAATCCAGACCCCCCATCCTGTAGATTATCTTAAATATACAATTTTATTAACCAAGCGCTTTATTAAAAGAATTGTTCACGTTCTACTTTATTGTAACTATAAGTTTGTTTAAAAAAATCTATGCTGGCGTCACTTACCAAAAATGATTCGGTTTTTTTCTTAAAAAAAACAAAAAATCAAATTCGGACTCATCGGCCAATAAAACCATAATTATTATCTAAATTTTTTGTCTTCATTATGGTTCTCTTGTCCTTTAATTTTTCGTATTACCAATTATTTCGATTAAGTTTTTCTCCCAAAATTACGTGTCTTCGTTGAAATTACCTTGGTCTAGTCTCCTTACTCTAAAAGTTTCAAACCGATCGGAGAAAACGCTGCTTGGTCAACTTTGGGGTGCTATGAATCGATTTAACTGACATTTTTCTAAATATTCCCTCCTATTTGTTTATTTTGTCCAGTACACATGCCCACTAATATGCAAACCAATTGGAAACAAAACAAATTTGATCCAGTTCTGGGTATCTCGAATCAATCCAAACACTTTCTTGTCAACATTTTTTTTCATCATTGGGATCCCCTTTTCCCACCTACATGCCCTGTAACATTCAATCCGATCGAATAAAAGCACTGTTTGGTCCATTTTGGGGTTTCAAGAATCGATGCAACCCATATTCCTTCAAAATGTTTTCTCCTCTTAGTTTATTTTGTCCAGTATACATGCCCAGTTAGATGTAATATAGATAGATAGATAGATATTTATTGCAAAACAAAAGCCTCTTTGGGCCATGGCAAAAACAAACACAGTTGCATATAAAGTCAAAACACATGATAATAACATATATAACAATAACTAAACATAGTTCCTAGCTAATAAAATTAAAATTACATAACAATTGCAACACAAAAGCACTATATTGGATACGAAAAAATTAGGCCTGTTTTGGGTGTCATGAATTAATCCAGCCTATTTCTTTTCAATATTTTTTGTTGTCATTGAAGTTTTCTTACCCCTACCCACACGCCCAGTTAGTTTCAAGCAATTCAGAGTAAAAATATTTTTGGTTGGTATTCTTGTATCACAAATTGACACAACCAACTGTTTTTCTTTACTTTCTTTCTCTTCATTCGTTGGACCAAGAGGACCTATCTTGGTGCAATCTACACATCTTGCAAGTTTTAGCCAATCGGAGAGCACAAACAGTTTGCCCAGTTTCAGGTCTAATTCTAATCTTTGATACTTACGGTCAGCAGCTATAATTGTCGTAACTTCCGGTAAAACCTGCTTGAGTGATTCCTTCCATTCTTTGGTGAAAAAATCTAATTCATTCACAACTACTTCTCCATTAATATGTTCCTTGTTCTCTTCTACGTTGAATTGGATCATTTTAAGGATCTCTCCACGATCAACATCTAAAGGTGGAAATAAAAATTGAAAACAATCATGAATATTATTCAATAATGATAGTAGACAGAAATAGCCACACTTTAAGAATAAGAAAGGCCTTTTACACATAAAAATATGTGCATTTTATATTTCATTTGAAAGGGAGATGCCTACACGTCAAAAACCAAAGGGTGTGCCTAATAGCCATTTCCGATATTTTATTAATTATTGTATTATTATATTAAGATAGATTTTCTGAAAAAATTTTATTTTGCTTATAAAAGTCCTCTAGTTTGTCTTTATCCTCTTATAGCACTTGCGAAATTCTATATACTTCATACGAAGTAGAAGAGACCAGCCAAACCTGTATGAAAAAAGAAGCGTAGAGATTCTGAAAATAGCGTAATTTGGCGTAATATCAGTAGAATTTCCACAATTATTTTCCCGGAACCATCGTGTAGAGTGGACAATCGTAGAAAGTTGGAGAGAGGCTTTGAAAAATTGCAAATTAAAAGTTAATAATATGTTTGCATCCTATCCCTCCATTCATTACCCTTGTACCCAAACATGTTCTATCACTAGATTCTGAATACTGGTAAAATAACATTAGAAAACCCAAAATCATATGGATTTAACATGAACAGTGAGTAAGGAGAAACATTTCAGTTTAACTAGATCATATCTCACCTATATTTTAGCTTATTTTTTAAATATATAAAAAAAAAAGGTTCTGTTCCAGAACTTCAAAAATCTTATTTGTTTCTCCTGCAAAAATAAATTAAATTAAATAAAATTAAGTTTAAAATTTCAGTGAATATTGAGGGGAATATTGCACCAAATCAAAAGACACTAGGTGCATACAGGTTGCCAAAAGGGCGTATCTATATTGATTTTAGGAACGGCTACGGGTACTAAGTTTAGACTTTCAGGGAATGATAAGGTGGTTGTTAAACAAAATCAAAAGACACTGTATACATTCAGGTTGTCAAAACAATACATCTTCAATATTTCAAGAACAGTTAGAGAAGGCTATCATCAAGTTGAAACAAACACTATGTCTCTTCGATTATTGTCAGTATTATTGTTTCTTTCCATTTAAAAGAACACTTTTTTTTATAGGTGATTTACTTGCTTGCTCAAAATATGTAGTCTTTAGTCATGATCTTGCCTTCCCTGGGCTGTTCTGTGAATATACCGTTGGTTTTTGGCTGCTTCTCCTCGATGTCGGAGTTCATAAATTAATTTCATCAGGACACCTGCCAGAAACGGCAGTCCAATTTCAGCCAAACCACTTGGAAAGTAAAAGCTAGTTGTTTTTTTTTTTTTTTTATTTATAACTTTTGGGGATGAGTGATATGACTTTTGGAGGAAAGAAAAAGTGGAGATGCCCCTAAATTGTTGTCATCAGGACATCTAGCAGAAGTGCAATTGGATCTTAACCAACCTTGATCGGAAGCAAGACGAAGTGCCGTAGTTGTACGTCTTGGAGTTTCCATATTAATTCTAACCTCTGGTGGGGAGAGGTTTTCCAAATTATTGTCATTGTCATTCTACCAGAAGATGTTGTTGGGTCTTAACGAAGCTTGGTAGAGAACAAAAGCTAATATTCTAGCCCTGTCTTCTGGAGATAAAGAGCTGATTCGCCCTCTGTAGGGGAGGAACCATTGATTTCTCGCCATCAGAAAATCTAGCTGAAGAAGTAATCAGATCTCAACCAAATTTGTTTAGAAGTAAGGGTAACTGTGCTAGTTTTACCTTTTAGGAGTCCACGCCTACTTTCATCTTTCAGGAAGAAGAAGACCTCTAAGTAACTGTTATCTAGACATCCACTAAAACGGCAAGTCGGGTCTTAACCAAATTTTGTGGGAAGTAAGAGTAAACGTTCTAGTTCTACCCATTAGAAGTTTATACCCGACACATCCTATATGGAGGAAGGAAGTCTATAATTGCTTGTAATATTCATATTTACTAGAGGGGTTTGTCGAACGTTAACGAAACACGGTAGAAATTAGTAATTTTTTTGGCTATGCCTTCTTAGATCAGGACCCAATCCGGATTCTGTGGGGCAGAGAAATGGGGTGGGGATATATCCAAATTCATGTCATCAAAACAAAAAAACAGGAAAGTCTGTCAGGTACCAAGCCAGTCTATTCTGGAGTAACTGTTAATGCACTACTTATCCCTTTGAGAGTCGGCGAACTTAACTTCTGTGACAGAGGAACATAAGGGGTCTCTAATTTTCATATGCCCTTCTACCATAAGGGAACTGTACATATTTATGGTTCAAGTATCAATATGAGAAGAGGTTGGATAAAAATATCAAGATCATTTTTATTAGCAAAATTACTAGGCAAGCTAGCGGAATTCACCAAACGACGCCTGTTTATCAGCTAGAGGTATGGTTTTTGGCGTTTGTACTCGATTGGACTGCTGCAGGGAAAGCATCAGGTCCTTATCATCTGAATTCACAGGAAAGATAAATTAGATCTTAATCAGATTTGGCAGGGATTAACAGCTAGTATCTCACCTTCGCCTTCATAGCGTTCGGACGGATACCAATTAGCATTGTTGCTTGTGTTACTTAGCAACTGTGGCCCATGGATCATAGTTGTCACAACAGTTCACGCTTCCATGGCCTTAGAGGCCTAATTGCAGTTACATTTATAATTTAAAGGAAAGTATTTATTTTTTTCCTAAACCTTAGTCATTTGTTGGATTTGGTGTTCTGTCCCATCTGTTCATAACATTGCTCCCAATCTCTGTCCATGTTTGCAGACAGGCAGAAAATAAGGGAAAGAAATGAATGTCGAAAAACTTCAAAAACCATGGTTTGAGAACACAACTTATGTGGTTTCAACCTCAACGCTTTGAAATCCCTCCCCCTAGTTTATTATTTTAAACTAGTTTTAATTTTTATCCTTTCCCTTTTAAATATATATTTATTAATTTCTTTCTACCCACAATTGTTTTCGCCCACGGTTATAACTCCTAATGATTCTTTGCTAATTTTTAGTAATTGATTTTTTCTTTGGCGTTTTTTTTTTCCTGTTGTTGCTTTTTCCTCTATTTTTCTTCTTCATTGTGCTGTATTTTTTATGTTCAATGGAGTCTTTAGTCTATAGCTACTTTTAAGCTCAAAAATAAAAATTACTACTACTACTAGCAACTCACCGCAGCACCAAGCCGCATGAGGCCAACACAGCCACGCACGCTCCTCCTCACTCCCAATTCTATTCAAATACTCCCTCTTTACACCCTCCCAGGATGTTCCCATTTCCCTTAAATCTTTCTCTATGAATCCTCCCACCCCAACCACGGACGACCTGCTTTCAAAAAGCTTCATTTCATTAAAAATCAGGAAAAGAGAATTAAAAGTCATTGAATAAGAAATGAAATTGTACATTTCTGTCGTAAAGCTCTAAAAAAAATCTGAAATCAGTTTGATGGTTATATCGAGAAAAAAAGTTAAGCAAATACGAGACTTTGGGATGATTGTATATCAATCCTTTTTTCTGATCAACTGCTAGACAATATTGCCTATGTCCCATTATGCAGTCGTGAAGATTGCGGATCCCTATATATGCGCTTGACAGAAGTTCGTAAAAACTTAAGACTTTTTTGAATGCTGACCAATGGTCTGCGTTGTGCAGGTACCGACCTCCTGACTCAATGCCTTCGGCTGGGAATGCAATGCGTAGTTGGGGGAACCATCCGACGCTTCTGTGCCCCCCTCCCCCAGATTTGGGAGTGCTTACCTGTTGCATAAACTTTTTTAGTCACCATTGCAGCTGCAACACTCGTCAAACCTACTCCGGCACCAAGTTCCAGAACAATCTCATCCTTTATCTGGGGTCCTAAATGAAGAAGATAATCTGCGAGAAACAGAGCACCACGCCAGACTTGCTGACCCACAAGCTCTAAACTTGTAAGGGTTGAATGCCCTGAAATAAGGATTGAAAATTAAAAAAAAAAACGCTTATGACTTCGGAACTGCTAAATAAAGACACTGCCAGAATGGACATTTAAAAAATTTAAAATAGAAACCATAAATCAATAAAGTGGTTAATCCATGCATTACATAGGCTGAGTTCTGACAAATTTTGCCAACTTCAAGTCACGAATTCACTATATGAATTATTCCACCAAACATGTCTCATTAAAAGTAAAATTCTCTGATAGAGTCTTCCCGAAAGATTTCTAAAAAAAGCTTTGTTAAATATTACTTAAAATTTCTTAGACGAAGTTTTTGTAAGTGTATGAGCTTTTAAAACTAAACTTTCAAATTGATTCGAAACAAACTTTAATTGTGGTATTCTTCTGAGCCATGCCTGAATATCAGAGGACTCTTGTTCAAGTTTGTCCGTCGCAAGGCGGTGTTCCTCCCACATAGAATCTGAAAACTATATTTTTTTTTAAATTTTCATTGAAAATAGCTGTTTTGGTATTTTGATTTAAAAACTTGAAGAAACAGCAAAAATCCCCCCTCCGCCTTAAATTTTGAATAATACAACTTTACCTACCCTTCCTTACATTTTCGTGAATTGACGCCGTTGTTGCTTATTTCTGTCAACTTCCTTATTTGTTGTTTTATTTCAATACTTTTTGCTCATTGGACTTGTCGAACTTCTTTTTATTTCTTTCAATGATCCTACCAGTACAGATGTCTAATTAATTGACTTTAGTCTGGATTCTTGTCTCTAAATCGCATTAAAATGGATCACACTTTGCTAAAATGTCCCTTGCAGGACTCAATGTAAAGTGATGCAAAATGAAAAAAAAAATTGTGAAAGCAGTCTAACCTAAAAATATCCATAAATATATTGAAATCATTGTATTTGATCTGATTAATACCAGAAGGGATTCAGTAAGAAAAAAAATCAAAATTTATTTATTATTCAGTATTTAGGATCAGTTCCGTCTTTTAATCCTAAGACTTCGTCTGTTCTATGCTCGACTGGTAAAAAGAAACATTTTATCTTATAGGTTCTCAGTCCGTAGCTAAACTCTTTCTAAAACACACCGATTACCACATCCAAGAGATTTCCGAATACACTATGAACGAGGTTACAGTTTTAATAACCGGCAGAAGGTCAATCTTATTTTAAAAAGGAGACGTATCACGTAAAACTAAAACGCCAAAAATACCAATACAAAACTTACTTTTCCATGTCAGATTGGAAACGTTGTACGTTCAACTCAAGTCAAAATTGACCCACAGCACCCATGGAGAATAATAGTCATCAACGTTTTCTTAAGTCATAGACTCGAGTTCAATTCGCAAGCCAGACCACCATTGGTCAATCAACTGCCAATAGAAAGAGCCATATTTTGAAGATATGATGTCACTAAAAGACGTCAATGCACGATTTTTGACAAAATACTCGCTACATCTTTGGTGACATAGAGGATCGACATGGAGATAATTCTTACTAAACTATATTAGATTTAACTTACTAATATATAAGTTCTTTTCCTCTCCCGTGTTATTGGGTCTCACAACTTCCAAGTCTCCGTCTTCGTCAACCTTTGGCGTCAAATCTGGCGTAAGGCTATTCTGAGGTATTGATCTTGGAACCTTGTAAGTGAACCTTGAAACAACGCCTGCAAAGGGTGCACTTATATTAAATGATGCAAGAGGTATCCGCGTTACATTCGAATTTAAATGCCATATTATAGATTCTTCCCACGTCCCAAATAGCATGGTCGTATCCAGGATTTTTTCGGGGGGGGGGGGATACAAAAAAAAACTAAAAACGCATCAACAATTTTTTCATGTCCATTTTTGTTACGTTTTAACGAGTCGGACAAACTTTTCGAGGGTGAGGGGGGAGAGGGTCAAACCCCCTTCCCTCGATACGGCCTTGTCAAATAGTTGGATTTTATTCGCAGTGGGATACTCATTTCATCAAATACTAAGTTCCAGGATTTAAAAGCTACATAACGAGTTTTTTTCTCATTTTCTCGTGCAAACCAGCATATGCATTTAAGTATATCTAGCCATGGATAAAGGATATACATGCTTCAGGGAAGACATGCGCACATAAATGAAACTCAGAGAGGAAAGAAAATAACAAAATGAAAAATAAAATAAAAAAAGATGAAAAAACGAGGATTTTGTCAGCCAGTGGCAAACCATGAAGAAGAAGAAATAAGCGAATATTTCGACAAGGACCTCCGCCGAGTCGTCCTCAGTGCTAAACAAAAAAGAAAGAAAAGAAAAAGAAACCAACGAAAATCAACCTTTCGAAGTTTACTTGACAACGACAGAACAGAAACTAAATAAGAACCAGGTTGGAATCAATGAAAAAGAAATCTACCAAGATGATTGAGCAATAATCCTTTTTTTCTACAGCTTTATCTGGCCTACAAATTCATTCATCATTTGATGTGCAAATAGGTTCTTTCAAGTTATACCGGGCGAAAATATTGATTGAGTCCTTCAAAATTAAACTGTCATAAATTGGGCTTAGTGAAATATCTCCAGTATCTCTATTTATTGCTAAATTTCGGTTTATGTATTTTTTTTATCTCAATTACCTCTTTAAAAGTTTGTGGTAGGCCATTTACAGTAGATATTAAGGTCGCCTCGTCAAAAAGAACCAGATGGGTCGGATTTTCGAAAATATGCAGGGCCAATGCCGAATCAAAATTGTCATTGTTATTTTTCAATCTCAGGGACTTATCTTTTGAAATTTTGTGTTCATGCAAACGTTCACCTAGTTGTTGATGGGTCCTACCAATGTAAAATTTCCCACATGAACACGGGATTCTGTAGACACCACTACCCAGTATAGGGTCAGTTTTATCCTTTCCTGAGTTGAAAAAATGTTCAACTTTTTGTTCAGTTTTGAAAGAAACGAGGAGATTATTGTTTTTTTTTTAATTTTTCCAAGTTTATCGCCAAGTTTTGGGATATATGGTAAAGTGATGAAAGTTTTTTTCTTTTCCCGTAATCATATAAATTCTGAATTAAACTATGTCAAGGATATTCTTTTCTGCAATGGTTACCCAGTCAAAATTATTGAAAAATTTATATCATAGATAGACGATTAAAAAGGATAAAACAACCAAATAGGGAGCTCGTTCCCCTTGATTCAGTTACCCCGGCAATTGAGAAAAAGTCAAATTTTAATATATATCTACTCTCTTTAAATGAGCAATAATTGTGTATATATATATATTTTCTTGAAAACGACTCCATATTCTTTTTTTTCAATTGGCACACTGGAGTTTTCTGGCCTGATAGGTCATGAGTTTGACAAAATTCGTTTAAGCCTTAATTTTGGGAACACAAAATTCATATGAGTAACGTTATATTTATGAGCACATTTCAAGAGCATAAATTACATCATTTTCCCCTAGGAGAGGTCGTATCGCTTTTAATATCTATGACCAGGGTTGCCACCTCACCTGTAGCACGAAAACACTATTTTAACACTATTTCATCATGTATAGCCCATGCTACATTGAATGTAGCACGTTTTCTCTTTTATGACCAAATTGAAAACATAGACATAAAAATGCAATTACGCGATGTGTCTCACATCACGTACGTGTTCTGACAATATATGTCAGAACATTGTTTATACATGTCAATAATCTAATTACATTTAAATTCGGGATATGCGGTTGCGCATACACTTTCCTATTCAGCGGTCTACTGAACTACATTTATTATGGATATATTTTTATTCCTCTGTGTTAAAAAAATAAAAAAAATGACCTAAAAAGTAATCTAAGTATGCTTAAACGGACCAAGCGCGTGCCGCCGCGCAAGCCGCAACACGCGTTACAAATTTTTGACTGTAGCACTGAAAATCGCTCCGTAGCACACAAATTTGAGCAATTATTGTAGAACTTTGGGAACTGACCGTGAAGGCAACCCTGTCTATGAGGTATGCAAAATTACAAAAGATGACAAATGACTCTGAACGGCCTAAAGAAAAAGGCGTAGAATAACAAAACAGCAAAAATCACATTGAACTGCAAACTAAAATGTTGCACAACGAAATTTGCAGTTAAAAGACAAAGCAAAATTACATGGAATGAAGGAACGTGTTAGTTTGGCATGTGTGAGTCTGTGAAGGATAAATAGGAAAAAGGGATTGATTTTTAGTATCTATGACACGTGCAAAATTACACAAGACGACAAATGACTGAACAGGTAAGGAAAAGGGCAAGGACCAAGAAACAGCAAAAATCACATTGAATTGCAAACAAAAATATGACTCGAAACTAAAGAATATCCCGATAATTATGCTATTGCATAGTTTAGATAATAATTTTATAAATTACAATGAAATAAAGAGCATGTTACTTTAGCATCTGTAAATGACAAACAGGAAGTAAAAATTGAACTCACGTCAGAATTCCTTAGTTCAAATGAAATTGCTGATTTGCCACCCTATGACTTGAAAAAAAAGAATTAATTGGTGATTATGCCAATGAGAAAATTTAGATATGTCAGAGGACATAAGCATTGGAACATTTCTGGTTGTTACTGAATTATACAACAACACAGTTAAAGTTAAAATATAAAGACTGGGGAAAAGCTGGGAATGAAGTTTTTTGATATCTATGACGCCATGCAAAATTATATTTGATTTTGCATGAACCTGAACAGCTATGGCACAGGACATGAAAAAATGTATAAGATAATGATGCACAAAAATGAAGCGAAACGAGATCTGTGGCTAGAAGACATGCACAACAAGCATCACAACGAATCCTAAATAAAAGTAACGGACAAAGAAACCTGCGGTTAAAATATATGCGACAGGGAAGATCACATCATAAATGAAATCTGCGGTTGAAGAGAAGCAACAGTTAGAATTACAGCAATTCCAAAAAGAAAACAAATCTAATAAAACGGATGATTCTTTGACGCATTAACAGGAAGGAGGAATTGAATTCACGCCAAAATTTCTTAATTCAATTGAAATCGCTGAATTGACACCTCATGACTTAACATTAAAGAATTCTTGTTTGAAAAAGGTTAAAGATCACAGCTTAAAAAAAATAATATTAACTTACTTTTCTCTCTATCATCTTCTTCTGAATCGGGGGTTGGGAAAGACGTAAAGGCATTCACCTCGCTTGAAACCATATGGACATGCTCTTCGGATTCCCCCATCTATTTAATACAGAAATAAATAAAAAAAAAGAACGAAGTAGATGAATAGGAAGAACTGTCATTTTATTCTGTTCCGAAAGTTTAGTAGCAGATAGCAAATATTTCATACCGAAGTTGCTTTCAAATTGAAGATTAAGCACTTAATCTCAACATCGAGACCATCGAGATAAGGGGGTACCAGGTCAGATGCCGGTAACTGGAGACCAATATCGATACTGCCTTTATTGTCAAAAATTTTGGAAAAAGTGATTCATCGCCGTCTATATGATCATCTCACGAAACATAGCCTACTCAGTGATACCCAATTCGGGTTTCGAAAAGGTCATTCCACTAGTCATGCTGCCATTTATCTTGTTGATTTTGTAAATAATTGTTTAGTAAAAGGTGAAATCCCCCTAACAGTATTTTTTGATTTTAGGAAAGCATTTGACACGGTAGATTTTAAAATTTTATTGCAAAGATTAGAATGCTTAGGTGTTAAAGGAGTGAGTTTGAAGTGGTTTGAAAGTTATTTGTGTGGGAGGTCTATTAAAGTGATGATTGATGACGCTTTTTCTTCCCCTTATCAAGTGTCGTCTGGTGTGCCACAGGGATCGGTCCTTGGTCCACTTCTGTATCTGGTTTATGTGGATAGCATGAGGTTTTATCTTCCAGATTGTTGCTTAACGTCATTCGCTGATGACACTGCAGTTACGTTTTCTAGTCGTTGTTTGGATAGTCTTGTATTGAAAGTGAATTGTGTTCTGAGAAATTTGCATGTTTTTACTAGTTTGAGTTTGTTATCAGTTAATGTTACTAAGACTAACTTTATTGTATATTCTAGAGTAGGCAAGCTCAGTGATATTGATGGTAGAATTCTGTTTAATAATAAGCCTGTAGTTCAAGTTCAAAAAATCCGGTACTTAGGTTTTTACATTGATTGTAATTTTTCGTGGAAACGCCACAGTGATGTTGTTGCCACAAAGGTTGCACGTGGCCTTGGAGCGATTCGTCGTTTTAAAAATTTCTTAACTCAGAGAGTTTTATTGCTTTTATACCATGCTTTGATCCACCCATATGCTTCGTATGGCTGTATGTTATGGGCAAGTAATTTTTATGTGAATTTTAAACGTGTTCAGACTCTTCAAAATAGAGCGATGCGTCTTATTGGTGGGTATGTTGAAGGTGTAAATAACACTTCAGCTTGCTTCAACAAGTTGCAAGTGTTGAATGTAGGACAGCTACGAGACTACCAAATAGGAATTTTTGCTTATCAATGCTGGAATGATGTTAGTCCAGAGGTTTTTCGTGATTATTTTAATGACAATAGGTTTTTGCACCATTATGAAACTCGTCATGCTAGTGATTTCATTGTTCCGAATAGAAGTGGAACCAGGGCCGGCTTCCATACTAGATTTTCAGGACCTAATGTGTGGAACTCTATTCCGGAGAGCATTCGGGCGGCTTAAAAATAAATTGAAAAAATATTTGTTAGGTCAAGGTTCATAGTTCTTTTTTTTTTTTTTTTAGTGTTTGTATGTAATTTGTGTGTGTTGTTTTTTAGTGTATGTACCCGCCCAGTCACAAGTGCTTTTGGTATCTTTCTTGGGGCAGGTATTGGCATATTTGTTAAATGTATTTTGATGTTAAATAAAATGAACTGAACTGAACTGAACTAGTATGGCATACCAAATATAAGGTATTACGTGCCAAAATTAAGTTTCTTATTAACCAAGTTAAATTTTCAGATTAAATTGATGCAACTAAAATTAAATCAAGTTAGGTCTAGTTAAGCTTGACTTATTTATGAAATTAAATCAAATTACAAGGAATAAATGATTTTCACGGTATTAATTTTCACTGTTTTTCGCAACATTTAAATTCAATTTATGAAATTTTATTAAATAAAATGAAATTTAAACAAGTTTTAATGCCATTGTTAGATACTACTTCCAAAATAAAGACTTCCAAACTTTTTAATGTGATCATTATATCAATTTTGAAGGTTTGTATTCGTACATTTTTCTTTTCTAAGAAAAGACTTATTGACAGCAGAAAAGAAAGACGGGCGCAAAACATTTCTCATGAGTAGCGAAAGTGGATCCAAACATTAGGCTGCGTCCTAATAATCCAAAAGGTCTATCCAAATACTATTACTTTTTAGCTTCACAAGATTATGTTTGTCAAGCCTAGAATATAGCGACAGGAATCACTGAACCATGATGTATTTTCATGAAATAAAAACCAAATATTCCCTATGAAACAGAAATAAGTTTGAGCGCTTAAGGAAGTCTCTGGAGGATGTGGGCAATGATTCAGCGAGCCAGTCTGTGAGCTACTCTGTCCTTTGTCTGTGAGCCCGTCGATTACTCTCAACGTCAATATCGATTTTACGGTACATGTAAAGAAGAGTTACTATATTTAAGCAACTTATTCTCTCCTGCTCCATTCGCACTCATGGTCAGTTTCTTTGGCTCACAAACTATGGTTCGATGGCTTGCAGAGTACGCACAACTGCAAAAGCTCTGAGAGCTCCACATATTTATGGGTTTTGTGTAACTACCCCGTTGTGTGAATTCAACCATCCCTCCACCGTAAACTTGGACATGCACAGAGTAAACTTACGTGTATATTTCCTGGTTATCAGTAACCTGAATTAAAGAAAATGTTAACTATTAATTGGAAATATTTGGCCAAATCACAGCCAGGTTCTCCTAACTCATGTGAATACGCCTCTAAGAAGCTTCCAGCGTAGCTTAAGGGAGGGGATTATAGATCATATTTAGTGGATACCCTTTTTTTGCTTGTCGTTAAATTACTTCCATGAAGTTTTTACTTACATTTATTTCGATCTGGAGAGCACAAAAAAGAAAAGGGCCATACAATTCACAACGATTACAGTAACATACATTTCGAAGTTAAAAATTGCAGTTTTAAGTTCTAACATCAAGTTTACTGCAGGCTACTAATTGGAAAATGGCTTTACACGAAAGTTCATTTGGAAAGAAGCGAGAGGGGAAAATGGCCCTGCGGCTAGTTTTTTTAATCCTCCATGTTTTCTTCTTTTGAATTTTCTTAGGATTCTTTCCGTTAGCTAACTTTTCTTTCAGCACAACGTCTGTGCTTTTTCTCTGCTCTTTGCTGGTAAGCCTTTCGATTACTCTCAACTTAATATCGTAACTTAATAACATAATTAATAACGTCAACTTAATAACGTGAATATCGATGATGTGATGCAGGTTAAGGAGAACTAGGTCCACGCACTCGCGGCCAGTTTCACAACTCGCAGACTATGGTTCGATGGTTTGCAGACAAAGATCACACTTATTTTAACTTTTAACATACCTTTCGCTTATACTTTTTTTCTGTCTTCCCACGGGCGAGGGAAGTCCCCTCTCTCAAATTACTTTACACAAAAAGAGTTCATAAAAAAAAATGAGTGTCATTAGGGAAGACAAAGTTTCAGTCACTGAAAACTTTGGGTTGTTAATTTATATTATTAAATTCGATTTTTTTAAAAACTCCTTCATTGCACTATTTTTTTATTAGTTATTTTTACAGAAGTAGGGAGGTTTCTCAAATACCGTTATACGCTATTGCGCTCACCTTATTCTTTTACGGTAACTTTAAATGATGAAAGTGACGTAAAATAAGGTAAAAATCTTCCGTCTAGATTTTTGGTCTCTGATCTTTTACGCTCTTCTGTGTGCTCACAATATATTGCTCAGATGTAACTAAATACGTAAGAAGCTCGGCGTTCTTACGTAGTTTATGAAACCGCAAGAACTTCAGGATTCTAAAGAAAATTTTTATTTCCAAATAAAGTTATTAAGTAGAATAAATAGAGCTGTTCAATGGATTAATAAGACTTGCGAGTTCTGGAATGCATGTTCAGGATTTAAGTGTGCAATGGAACATATTTCAAATAATAATGGTGATTACATGAAGGTGGAGCTTAAATCAATTTTGAAGTTGATGAGCTTCAATACTCTGTTCAGCTAAACAGAATAAAGCCTATCATATAGAATTCGTTCATAGAAGATTTTGGTCTTTCAGCCTAAACCTAACATAAGTCCAAAGCATTGCTCAAATAATTTAATCAAAAATCAAGGATTCCAATTCTAAATTCTTCACTGGTATCTTAGTTCTGAAACTAATGAACAAACAAAACAAGAAAGATTTATCATGTACAGCTTCACCGAAAACTAGGCTAAGTTACGAAACCTAGTCACTAAGTAATATTAACTTTCTTTCTACTTAAATAAATTAAATAAAAAAACAAGTTTTTAAACTGAAAGTAAGGAGCGACATTAAAACTTAAAACGAACAGAAATTATTCCGTATATGAAAGGGGCTGTCCCCTCCTCAACGCCTCGCTCTTTA